>KL647309.1:272341-307507 GCA_000727475.1 Sarcocystis neurona
AGCTGCTGCTGCTGCTCTCCCAGCTGCTGCTGCTGCTCTCCCAGCTGCTGCTGCTGCTCTCCGTGTCGCTGTTGCTGTTCCACTTTCTGCGGCTGCTCCGGACATAGGAGCTGCTGCTGCCTCAAGACCGGCTGCTGTCGCGGCTGCTGCCAGAGCAAATCTTCTTCGTCTTCTTCGTCCCACGCATGACGGTGTGCGCCCTTCTGAAAGAAGGGGAGATATGCTTCCATCTGGTCATACGGCGTGACGGTTGCTGGTGCTGGTTCGTAAACACCAAAGCGTGTGGAGGTTACGCGGGACTCTTCGTCATTTGCTGCTGATGGAGGACTCCCTCCTCCCCCTGCTGCTGCAGCACTGCTGCTGCTGTTGTTGCCGCACGTGCTTCCTCCTCTGCTGCTTCCCCAGTCGCGCTGCTGGTGCTCTGCTGAACTGTCCCATTTCTTCCCGTCCTGCGTGGCTGGCTCCTGCTCTCGCTGCGTTGCCTTTTCGTCGTCTTCCTTCTCTCGTGGAGGTTGCTGCCGTTCCCGTTGCTGCTGTTGCTGCTGCTCTTCGCGCTTGCGGCGGTCTGCCAGCGCCAGCCACTGCGCTGTGGAAAAAGCAACTCGTTCGACTTTCACGGACGGCGCTGCTGCTCCAACGCAAGCTGCTGCTGCTCGCCCTGCGGCTGCTGTTGTTGCTGTTGGTCCTGACGCTGCTGCTGCAGGCAATGCTGTCCTAGGGGCTCCTGCAGCTCCGGTAGATGCTTGCCGCGCTTCTTCCGCTGCTGGTGCTGCGGATCCTCCTCCTCCTTTCCCCCCCTTCGTTGCTGTTGCTGCTTCTGATGTTGCCTGTTGAATGGCCGCCTGCTGCTGCGCGTTGCTCGTTTCGACTGCTGCCTGGCGCATCCCCCCCTGCAGCAACGCCGCTGCCGCACAGTCTTCTTCCTGAGCCTGCTGCAGCTGCTCTTCCCTTCGCTGCTGGTGCTGCTGCGCCTCTGCCAGTTGCTGTTGCTGCTGTTGCTGTCCTGCCAGCTGCCGCTGCTGCCGCCGCTGCTCTTCCGTCGGTTGCTGTCCCTGCGTTGTCATCTGCTGCTGTCGCCGCTGCGACGCCACCTGCTGCAGCTGCTGCTCCACGGCCACCACCTGCTGCTGCTGCTGTTTCCTCCTTCTCTGCTCCTGTATCGTCGCCCCCTTGTCTCGTAGCTGCTGGAGAAATTCCGCGAGTTCTTCTTCGGTCAGAAACAGCCGACCGGCCCGCATCAGCTCTCCTTCGTCAAATAATCCGTCCTCTTCTCCTTCCTCTAGCGGCGTCGTTGGTCCGCAACTCTCTGCTGGTGGCCACCCGTCTGCTGCTGTTGCTGCTGCGGTGCTTTTCGCTCCTGCTGTCGCAGCATTTGTTTCGGCGGTGGCCCGTGCTGCTGCCGCCGCTGCTGCTGCTACGCCTGATGGCAGGACCAGCGAGGAAGTGCTGAGCTGCTGCGGCTGTTGCTGCAGAGGCAGCGCGCCCAGCAGCGGCTCCAAGCGGTCGGGGCGACGAGGCAGTGGCAGGCAGGGGTGCGCAGCTGCGGCCACAGCAGCAGCGGCTGCTGCAGCAAGCGCACGTGGGGACTGCGGTTCTCTGTGTTTCAGCGCGGCAGCAGCCACTGCGGCAGGGAGGGGACTTGCAGCAGCAGCAGTGGCAGCTGCAACAGCAGCAGCTTCTGCAGGAGTCGGAGCAGCAGCAGCAAGCGCAGCAGCAGGATCGCCGTCCTCGGCGAGGACATACGCCCCGCAGGCTGCTGCTCGGTCGAGGTGCTGCCGTGCGACAGCTGCAAAACTCTCTGGGTTTGCAAGCGCTGCTGCTGTTGCTGCCGCACAAGCAGCTGCTGCTCGGTGAGGCTCCCCAGGAAACGCTTCTTTGAATGGTTGGGAGAGCGCATCGGCAGAAGCAGCAGCCTCACACAGCGGATCTGCTGCCTCTGCAAAAAGCGCGTCGCCGCTTCCGCTCAGCTGCTCCCTCAGGACGAGAGGAGGAACTAATAGTCTCGCAGAAGCTGCTGGTCCATCTGCTGGTGCTGCTGCTGGTGCATCTGCTGCTGCTGGTACAACTGCTACTGCTGTTGCATCTGCCGCTTTTCCTGCTGCTGCAGCTGCTATCCCCCCACCTGCTGGTGCCGCATTACTACTGCCACAAGCGCCAGCAGAATCAGCGGCAGGAATCGCTACCGGACGACCAGCAGCAGCATGGTGCCCCCCCGCCCCACCTGCAGTGACGACAGCGCCGTCGTCAACCGCAGCAGGAGCAGCACCAGCAGGAGTAGCAACAGCAGGAGTAGCAACAGCAGGAGCAGCGGCAGGAGGAGCAGGAGGAGAAGCAGCAGCGAGTCGGCAGTACCGACGGAAGAGAGAAAGCTGCTGCGCCTGATGAGTTCGCCTTACCATCTGCTTTAGTAGTTGTTCTCGCTGCAGCTGCCCGAGAATTTCAAGCGTCAGCTGTCGCAGTGCTGCGTCTTCCCCTGCTGCTCCGCTCCTCCCACGGTGCTGCTGTCGCTGGTGCTCATTTTCTCCTCTGCCCTCCACGACCACCTCCTGCTGCTGCTCTCCCTCCGCCCCACACTCCAAGTACCCTCCCACATGCGCGGGAAGCTTCGAAAAGGTGTGGAATGGCAGCCGCGGCTGCTGCTGCTCCTGCGCGTGCTGCTGCTGATGGATGTGCTGCTCCCCGTCGTGCCTTTGCAGCGGCTCCAGCTGCGCGTGCTGCTGGTGCTGGTGCTGGTGCGAGGCGCAGTCCTCCGGTGCGACGGTCTGCTGCTGCACCCGCTGCTGCCGCGTTTTGCTGCTGGACCACTTTTCCCGTGCTGCATATCGCCGCGCCTCTGGGACCCCAGGGAACAAACAAGAAGCAGTAGCAGCAGTTTGAGGCTCGTACTCCGCCCCGACATCCCTTACCACCCGCTCGTACAACTTCATTTCACTGCTGCTGCTTCGGCTTTGTCTTTTGGCTGCTTCTTCTGCTCCTGTTGCTGCCTCTTCCTCCTCTTTTGCTTTTCCTGCTACTGCCTCGTCGTCTGCTTCTTCACTCGCTGGAGCTGCTGCTGCTGTGGCTGCTGCGCGGGGAGTCGCCTTCTCTCCCCATCCGCGCCTCGCTTCGGCGTAGACGTGGGCTGCAATGTCCAACTCCGCGTCTTGTATCTGTCGCACTCCGTGGTGGCGTTCTTCCTGCTGCTGCTGGCGGTCTTCCTGCTGCTGCTGCTGACGTCCCATGTCCCTCTGGTGCGTTAACGCCTGCTGCAGCGCCTGCACGGCCTCCGCTGCTACTGCTGCTGGACCTGGGGCTGCTGCTTCGTCTTTTGCTGCGGCACACACCCGTGCCGCTGCTGCTGCTTGTTCTGCTCCCGCTGCCACTGCTGCTACTTCTGCGTCTTTTCCTGCTGCGCCTGGACTAGGTGAGGCTGCTTCCCCGCGTTGCTGCGAAGCTGCATTAGCTTCCGCAGCAGCTGCTGCCACCGCTTGAGCCAGAGCCCTGCGCTTCTGTCTCAGGGCAGCGTCCTCCGCGGCAACGACCTGCGCTGCTTCTTCAGCAGCAGCAGCTGCAGCAGCAGCCCCACCAGGACTCGGACTGAACAGATGCAGCAGCTCCCGAGGGGGACCTTTCCACGCTTTGATTTTCTTGATAAGCGCCGCTGCCTTCTCCGGCTGCATGCTCACAGCACATAACGGCACACACACACATAAACAGAGGCAGACACAAGCAGCAACAAGGCGGGAAGCTTCTTTTGACACGCGTGCAAACGTATTGCTGCGGCATCCGCTGCTGCCATGCATTAGCCTGCCGTCGTCTCTGTCTGCCAGCACTCGCGTTTTGCTGCGCTGCTGTTTGCGTCCGACAGACCACCGCGCTGGATTCGCTGCTGCTGCAGGTGTTGCTGCTGCTGGTGCTGCTGCTGGTGCTGCTGCACGCTTCAGACCCTGCTGCTGCTGCGGGTCTCACACACGCGCGAACGAAGAACGCGGCTGGGCAGCAGGGTCACCGCAGCAGCAAAAGGCAGAAGTACCGCTCCTGTGGCAGGGTCTCCTCCTCCTAATACACCCACCCATACGTATCACTAATATATTTTCGACTGTCTGGGCAGAGGGAACCAGGCTGCACGCGTGCGTGGGAGTTGCCGCCTACTTGAGAGCTCGACGGTGTGTGCATGCGAAGGTAAAGCTCGTTGCTCTTCACAAAGATATGTACGATAACACGAACGCAAACATGTAGGCGCACGTCACCCGTATATAGGCGCGTAGAAACATTCTAACTCATATGTATATATATATATATATATATTTATGTATGTCTTTATGTGTACGTATACGTACATATGTATACATTAGTGCGGATCATTCGCTACGTATATATTACGTATATATGCATACTTATGTACGTATACGTATATATATATTGGCGCGGATGGGCTCCTACATATATACGTATATACCTATATTCATGCACATAGTTATGCGTGCATCTACGTATATATATGAATGCGGATCTTTCTCTACACGTATACATATATATATATATCTATATATTTATGTGTATATTTATGTATTATATTTATATGTACGTATATATATTTATATATATGTAGATACTAGTGCGAATCTTCCTCATGTATATATATACTATAGCCCTTCATGTTGTAAAGACATACACACACTTGTGTATATAGTACATGTATAGACGGGGAAATATGCTCGCATATATATATATATATACATGCGCAGGGCTACGTACATACGTATGAATAATGTGTATATATATACATATGTAATGTGTATGTAGATATATATGTGCGTACATATACGTTGCAACTGGACAGAGGCGAAAGAATGGATAGAACACCTCGTACACATATAAGTGTAGAACGATATATATTTATAGATAGATAGTATACACGTATATTTACTATATGTGTACACATACACTTGTGTCTATCGTATCTGTATATACGGGGAAATGTGCACGCATAAATATATATATATATGTATTTATATACATGCGCAGGGCTACGTATATACAAAGAAATCTACTGAAACCGCCCCACAGAGGGACGCACATATATATATATATCTATATGGATAAATAGATAAAACACACGGATATATATATATATATATATATGTGGATAGATAGATAGATATTTTTTGAGATGGGGAGGGAGAAAGACGTGGGTGGTTGATGAGGGCACGTCTGCGCACGTGGGAGGAGATTCGTCATCGATAGAGAGAGGCGCACATCAAAATCCACTACCTCATACATATTTATTTATTCGTCTATCTATTTATTATCTATATATCTATTTATGTGTCGATATGTCTGTCCGTCTGTTTATCTATCTAGCTATCTACCTGTGTACGTCTCTATCTATTTCTATCTATCGGTCTACCTATATATATATATATCTGTCTACCAGTGAACTTTTCCCTCTATTCACCTTCCTCTCTTTATCTGTCTATCTATCTATCTACCTATCTATCTATATCTATCTATCTATATCTATCTATCTACCTATCTATCTATCTCTCTGTCCTTGTCCACCTACTTTTCTGTCTATCCACCTCTCCCTGTCCATCTGTCCATCTATCTATCTGTGTGCCTCTCTCTGTCTATATATATATATATATATGTCTCCACCTATCGGTCTCTATCTATCTATCTATCAGTATATATATATATATATATATATATGTGTCTCTACCCATTGGTCTCTATCTATCTATCTATCAGTATATATATATATGTCTATCGGTAACATACATTTCTGTACAAACACATATACATTTATGTATTTATATGTCTATATGTACCCACATATAAATATACATATGTACACATACATACATACACATCTATACGAATACATATATTTGTATGTATTTGTGTGTCTACGCAGCCCCATAGTTTCACACAGATTTATGTAGGGAGAGAAACAACAGCGGTACGTAGGGAGCTACGCGGATACGCAGCAGTGCGTCTCGGTGTATCTTGCTGCACACGTGCAGAGAGAATTTCCGTGCTGCTGCAACGCCTGGCGGCAGCACAGAGAGCTGCTGCTGGCAGCCGCGTGGAAGCGCGAGCACTGCCCAGCAAACAAAAAGCGCTCCTCTCGCTGCAGCGGGGGAGGCACCCGCGCGTCCCCAGCAACAGAAAGACAGAGCGCCAGCACTCAGAGGCACAGCAGCAGCCGTGGACGCGTCAGCAGCAGCAGCAGCTGCGCGCCTGCCTTTCTGTGCTTCTAGCAGCGCTGCTGCAAGCACGCCGGGCCTGCTGCTGTGTCTCCGCGCAGAGTCGTCAACCCCGCGATGGGGAGACACGCCGCTACTGGAATTTGCATTCATAGATGGTGCATGCCCCTGCCCATGTCAGGGGCCTCTCTCTCTGTATACACACATATATATGCAGCATGCACACACCAGGTCCTCCCTCTCTCTTCCTCTCTCTTTGTGTATATATAGTCCGGCCGCATGCACGGGGCAAGTTCTCTCGTTTTCCTTTCCTCTTTCTGTATGTGTCCCTGTATTCCTTTCTCTGCCTGTATGTGTCCCTGTCTCTCCCTCCCTTTTTATATGTGTATGCTTACATATGGAGAGGTGCCTGCTGTCACGATGTAAGTGTGTGTGTGTGTGTATATATTTAGGCGCGTCTCCTACTGGAACGCACCACCCTTCTAGTTTTGTTCATGTGCGTGGATGCATATGTGCCCGCGTGAGTACGTGTGGTCAGTGGTTCCTATGTCTACACACATATATACGTCCGCATGCGTATGCGCTCCCCAAGTGAAGCGTGACATTTTCGCCTCTTCGTGGTCACCAGGCCCGTCTCCCTGTCTCCGTGTGCTCGTGAATATAGCGAGAAAAACGCGCAGCTTCTTCGAGACCGTCGCGGTGCGTCGTCGTCCACGCTGCTGCCCGCCCGTTTATGAGAGGAGGAGGAGGAGAGCGGCTGCTGCGCGCGCGTAGCCCCACACGCCACGCGACAGAGAGACAGGGCAGGCGTGTGCGACTTTTTTTGGAGAGAAGGTGGCCTCTTCCTCCTCTGTTTTTTTTTCGCTTTTTCTCGCAGACGGCGGCCCGCGGCTTACTTGGACGAGAACGCGGCCGAGAACCAGTCCATCGTAGCCGCTGCGGGCGTGGGACTCTGCCTGCTGCAGCGTGGAAATGTCACCCGCAGCAAGTGCCGCAACTTCTGCGGAAAGAGCTGCTGCTCGCACTGCTGCTGCCTGTCCTGCAATGAACTGCCCTGTGTAGCGGTCCCGCTCGTTCACCTGCAGCAGTCCCATGCGCCCGTCGCACAGAGACCCAGCGTCTCTCTCTCCCTCTGTTTTTGCTGATCGACCTACCAGCAGACCCGTGTGAGTGCGCTGGTTTTATCGAGATGCTGTTTTGTGTATATTGATGCTGATCTACGAACACATGCATATATATGTGTACACATGCTAATGTAGCGATATACACATATACGTATATATATGGACACACACACACACACACAGTTATACGTATATACATCTAGAGAGAGAGAACCACAAAGAAGTATATACACATGCACACATATATACATACATACCTTGGGGTTCTGGGTCTTCACTTACGACTAAATACATACACATTTATGTATATACACCTGAATAAACGTAGATATACATACACATGTATATACATATGGATATATACATCTATACATATATATATATATAGAGAGAGAGAGAGAGAGACAGAGAGAGAGACGTGCATATCTATATATACACATATATATATATACTGATATACATACATACATACGTACATGCATACATATCGTGGTGTTCTAGGTGTTGATTTACGAATATATACAATATATATTTAGGTGTACACATGCTTATATACGGGTATATATATATATATATATGGAGCGAAATAGCCGTTAATACATAAATGTGTGCACACACCTACGAAGTACACATGTAAGCACATTGGCCTATATACATATAGAAGTAGTCGCGCGCATGCGGGTATGCACGCAGACAGACGTTTACACGCATGTAAATTTATTTATATACTGAGGTGCACCATTACCGATATACATACGTGTTGAAGCGGGATCTCAAAAGTATGCAACAGCAGCAGCAACAGAGAAAAGAACGCCAGGCCCAGCCAGAGACGAGCAGCAAGGGCAGCGGCGCACCACGAGCAGAGGCCCGGCAGCAAGCAGGACGGGGAAGACAGCGAGCGCAAAAGAGGAGGAGGAGGAGAAGCAGCAGGAGCAGTAGAGAAAGCGAAGTCCGAAGGAGGCGGAGCAGGCCAATGAAAGAAGAAGAAGCGGTAACAGCAAGGAGTGAGGAGGCACACGCGTGCTGCAGCAGCAAGACTCTGCTGCGGCAGCTGCAGGGCAATGCAGGCCAGAACGCCGAACAGACCCGCAGCAGCAGCAGCGGCTCGGCCGCGGGTCGAAGTCACGCGCTCAGAACGCTTGCACAAGAAGCGCCAGCAGCAGCAGCATCAATAGAACTGCAGCAGCAACACCGAGCGCAGAACAGCAGCAACACCGCGGACGGGCACAGCAGAAGCCAGAGCAGCAGAGGACATCCTGCAACAACAGCAGCAGCGAGACACGCCCTCATCCAACACACAGCAGCAGCGGGCGGAAAGAAAAGCTGCCGGCGGCATAGAGCTACACAGCCGCACCGGCAGCAGTAACTAAAAAGCCAACACAGCAGCAGCAGAGAGGGCGACGACGCAGCAGCGGCAGCGGACAGGAGGCAGCAGCAGCAGCAGCACAGAGGAAGCAGGAGCAGCAGCACAGAGGATTGAGCGGCAGCAGCACAGAGGGAGCAGGAGCGGGAACAGCAGCAGAGATGAGGAAGTATCAACCGCAGCGTAGAGCAGGAAGCAGCAGCAGCCTGGTAAAGAAGGAAGCAGGTGCAGCAGCGTATAAGGAGGAAGCAGCAAGAGCAGCGTTACTGAGGAGGAAGCAGGAGCAGCAGCTGCATGGAGGAAGAAGTAGCAGAGAAAGAGAAGGCAAGGAGAGGGTGGAGAATTACTACGAAGAGAGTCGCGCCTGCTTGCTGCGCCTGGACAGCTTCTGCAACGTCGTGGACTTCCACGAGCGCCTGAGTTCCCATGGTGCTGCACGCGAACAGCAGCTCCTCCAGCTCTCTGCAAATTAAACTGTAGTGTAGATACACCCCATCGGCGCCTGCATGCACCGCCTGCGCTATCTGCAGGCAAAGATCAAAGTGAAGAGAAGGGAAGAAAAAGAGGAGGGCGCGATCGGCGCAGAAACAGGGAAGGACAAAGAAAGAAGGATGGAAAGTCGAATAGAAGAAGAAAAGGCGAAGGAATCGGCGGCCCCCAACAGCAGAGCAGAGAGGGAGCAGCAGAGACTAGCGGCTGTATGCAAGAAGAGAAAAAAACCCCTATGTGAGACGCAGGTCTCATTTCTGCATGCAGGCTTTGTAGTGTACATACACCCCACTCCACGCACGTGTGGCCAGCGGCGCGCAGTGCTGCTCGGAGAAGAGGACGAACTTTGTAGAGGGGAGAAGAAGAGAAGAGTCGAGAAATAGAAGGAGAGAGGAGAACAGAAAAAGAAGAAAAAGAAGACGCCTCCTGTGGAACAAGACGAGAAAGCAGGTCCTGACGTTCTACGTCTCTCAACGATCTCACGCGCTGCGGTGTACGTACACCACCCCCCCGTTCCCTTCTGCGTCATGCAGAAATGAGATCTTCCTCCTACACCAGAGCTTTTCTTCTCTTCTCTTGCATACAGCCGCTAGTCGCTGCTGCTTCCTCCCTGATCTCCTGTTGCTGGCCTCCGGTTCCGGAGGGAGTAGTGTGTGAAGGTGGTGAAGGAGAAGAAAACGAGGAAGAGCAGGCCTTCGGTCGAAGCAATAACGAAGTGCAGCAGAATAGCAAAGACTCTTGTCAGAACAACGAAGACGACAAACAACAGGAGGACGCAGAAGAAAACGAGGAAAAGAAGGTGGGGCCGAAGAAAGCAGGAAGACAGGAAGAAGATAGGTCGAAGAGAGGACGGAGGAAGAGGCGAAGACAGGGGAGGGGAAGAAGCAGAAAAGAACGAAGCACCCCGCAGATAGATGGGGGAAGCGAAGTTTAATAATGTGCGCGTGTTCGTTGGTCCGTGTGCCCCTTTGCATGCGTCGGAGAAGACGGAGAAAAGGCGAGCAGACGTGAGAGAGAGAGGAAATGCGGGCAGCACGGAAGAGAGAAATTAAACACAGAGAGGAAAGCCAAAAGGAAAGAAATAGGGGGTCGGCACAGAGAAGAACACGAAGCAGCCACCAGCCGTACGGAGGAAGGAAAAGAAGGGAAATGCAGAAGAAAGAAAGGGGCGTGGCACCGGGAGGAAGACGCAGCAGACACCAGACGTAGCGAGGAAGGAAAGGAAGGGAACTGCAGATGATGACAGCAAACGCGCGCGCAGTGAGAAGCAAAAAAAGGGCCCACGCAACACGGAGGAGACTGCAAGAAAATGGTGCCAGCCGCACGTTCCGCCCGTTCAACGGAAGGGCGGACGACGCTCGACGTGGGCGAGAGGAAAGGAGGAAGACGACGAAGAAGCGAAGCAGCAGGAAGCGGCGCGGACCGAAGGGTTGACGATCGATACGAAGAAAACGAAGAAAAAGAGATTGAAGAAGTTCGCAGCAACCCGACGCATGCAGCGAAGCTCGAACATTTTCTTCGGTGTGCCCCCGTATCTTCAAAATCTCCAAAGCGAAGAAATAACCCCCGTCTCTCATAAACACCACTCATGCACACGCAAACAAGCACCAGCAAATTCCGAAATATACGTACATATCTATCTATATATGTGTGCACATATATATATATATATATATGCAGCACATACACATACATATATATATGTCTATATATGTGTGCATGCAGAGATCAGCTACACAGGTGCATATACACAAATATACTGCCAGAGAAGTGATGCAGGGTAGTCGTTGGGAGGTTCGTGAGAAGCCACACAAACGACGTGGTATACGCCACTGAGCAGCGTACGAGCCCCTCCCGTCTACATACGTGATGGGTCTCTATCCCTCTCCTTCTCTCTCTGTATACATATATATATATACATATATATATACACATTTATATATGTTTATATATGTATATCTCTCTCTCCCTCCTTCTCTCTCTGTCTCTCTCTCTCTATATATGGAGAGTTCTACACATCCCTGTGTGCGCGTAGGAGCCCTCTCAGTTTAGATTGTCTCTACCACTCTCTCTGTATATACACAGATATATATATTTATATATGAAGAACTCTACATGCATGCAGGTGTATAGAGTGATGCGTGCGTAGGGAGTCTCCCAGACGTCTGCAGGTGCAAACACTCCGAAGTCTACGTAACGCTCTCTGCAACTGCGTGGGCGCGCGTAGCGCCTGTTTCCCGAATGTTTCCACATATATATATATATCCACTGGTAATGCTATGTATATGCATATATATATATATATATATATATGCAGAATTCTACACCGCGCATGCAGGTGTATAGAGTGACGCATGTGTAGAGAAATTCCAAGAAGCAGGGACCCAGGTTTTGAAGGCGTGTACGTCGAGCTGTCTGCAACTGCATGCGCGCGCGGTCGCGGGCAAACGTGAACTGCCGGGATTAGCGCTGCACGCGTCACAGTGAGGCAGGCCAGAGATTTGCCACGGGGCGCCGAGGGCCAAGGACGTGCGTGCGGCTGCGTGTGCGGGGCAGGTGCATGCGGCTGCGTGTGTGCGGTGAAGCAGGCGCTTTTTTTCCAGGCCTGCAAGACGAGCTGTCCTGCGCCTGGTGTATCGTGCGCGCGGGCGCCCCTTGAACCGGCAGCGGCTCGCTCCGCCATGTGTCTACTCTCTGCAGCTGCAAGGGCTGCCGCACGTATGTGTAGAGCGGCCTGGTGTTCTGCACTGCTGCCGCATGCGCGACCCTCTTCGGCTCGGTTTGTGCGTGTGTATGTGTGTGTGTGTGCGTGCGTCTGCATGCGTCGGCGTGCGTTGCATGCGAGGGCAGCAACACCGGTTCTCCGCTGAGATGCCGCCCTGTCTTCTCCCGCGGGCGGTGCGCTGCACGCGCTGACGTGCTGCGGCGGCGTCCTCACCGGCTGCGCAGATTTTGGCAGCAGCAGCAGCACTCGCAGGAGCGGAACACGGCACCGCGGGCAGCAGCAGCAGTTCAGGCAGCAGCAGCACCATCAGTAGTCGCAAAAGAAGCAGCAGCAGGAGCCACGCGGGTAGCAGCCGCGGCAGCAGTTCACGCGGCAGCTGCAGTCGCAGGAGAAGCAGCGGCGGCAGGAGCCACGAGCAGCACCAGCAGCAGCGCCAGCAGCAGCAGGACAGTGAGTCGCAGAAACAACAGATGGACGACGTCGTGGAGCCACAAAGAATTAAAGGTCCTACCTGGATGGGGTGGATAATGATATCCTTCATTACTAGCGCAGGACGCGTCTCCCAGGTGTAGTGACACCGCAGCGCAGCTGCTGCTGCATGCAGATCCTCGACGCTGCCGCCCCAGCCCTCCGTATTCGTATTGATCAACAGAATATCTGCCCCTGGCGTCGCCCCACAGCACCAAGCAGCGAAGCAACCCGCTAACAAAGGACACACAGCAGACCAAGAGTCGCATAGCAGCAGCAGCGGCCGCAGCACGAGCACCGACACAGCAGAAGCACCAGCACGGCAGTGGCAGCGGTAGAATAGTAGCACCAGCAGTAGTGCAGCAGCCTCAGTGCATGTGACTGGTGAGGAAGAGCGCTCTGTCTAGCAGCCGGGGGCAACTTCTGCTGCTGTTGCTGCTTGTCAACTGTTTGTGAAGCTCTGCTGCAGCTGCTCCTCGTCCTGTAGGCAGCACTTTGCGGCTGCTTGGCCGATGCGTCGTTGCGGCTGTGGCTGCTGCTGTCCCTGACGCTGCTGCGTATTCTCGTTCTGCTGCTGGTGGTGCCTCTGCTGCTGCCGGTTCTCTGCTGCTGCTGCTGGTCTGGTCCCATTGTCCCGTCCCTGCTGGTGCAGCTGCTGTTGCCGCTGTTGCTATCGCAGCTGCCGTTTTTGGCGAGGCTGCTGCTACTGTTCTGCTGCGTCCGTCGTCGCTGCTGCTGCAGCTGTTGCTGCTGCTGGGGGCTTGTGCAACTGCACGCAGGTCGCTCTTGCGTTGATGAACCCCGTTGTTATCCTCACTGCGGCGGCACTGATATGCACGCTCGACCTTTTGCTGCTACTGCTGCCACTGCAGCTGCTCTCGCAGACGTTTTCTTCCTGCTTCTGCTGCTTGAACGAGAAGAAGTGCTGCTGCTGGTCCTACGGTGTAGTTGTTGCTCCTATTTCCCAAGGTCTGCCGCTGCTGCTGCTGTGGAAGCCATTTCGACGGACGTGGCTCTTTTTGCTGTCGATGTCTGAATGTACGCGATGCGCTGCTGTGTTGCTGTTCTTGCGCAGAACTTCTGCTGCTGCCGCTAGAGCACCGTCGCCCCCCGGGACAACGTGCTGCTGCTACGTAGATGCTGTTCCTGCTACCGTTGTGCGTCCTTTTGCCCGTTGTTTCTCCGACAAGTCAGCTGCTGCTTTTGCTGCTGCTGCTGACAGGCAGTTCCTACTGCTTCTCCACTGCCCTACATAACAACAGAGCTTCCGCTCTGTTGCTACTTGCTCACCCGTTACGCCTACTGCTTTGCTGCAGCAGCTGCGGTTCTCACATTACCTGGTTTCCTAGCTGCTGCGCGGCACGACTGGTGCTGTTGCTGCGGCGTTTGCTGCTGGACGAACTGCTGCGTGTGCTGCTGCTGCGCAGGCTGCTGCTGGCAAACCGTCTGCTGCTCCTGCGGCTGTCCCTTCCACTGTACGTGTTGCTGCTGCTGGTGACTTGCCTTGCCGAGCGCAGTGAAGAGCTACGACGCCTGCGTCGTCGTAGCTGAGACGTCGCGGATTTTCGTCTGGGGCTACGCTGCCACATTTTCTTTTTATGTCACATGCGACACTTAGTAGATGTGGACTTTCTGCTTCTCTAGATATCGCTTCTGCGTCCATCACGTGCTGCTGCTGTTGCCAGACCTCCTGTTGCTGTTGTTGCTTCTTTGGGTGGAAATGCCGTTCTTGTTGCTGCAGGCTCCCGTGCTGCTGCTGCCGCTCCTCTTCGTCTGCCCAGCGCGAGGCGTAGAGTTGCTGCATGCGCTGCTGCAACTGCTGGGGATGCGCATGCAGTCGCATGCGTTCTGCGAGTTTGGCGTTCAGTCTGTGGTGTACGTACGCCTGGTGAAGCACCAGTGGGTCATGCAAATCCCCATGTTTCTCGATCAATTTCTTTACCTGGAGGTCCACAGTTGCAGGCGAGCGCAGCAGGACCCGCACCAGCACGACGCATGCAGCGCTAAAAGTAGATACGGCAGTAGCAGGAGCGGCGGCACGCACTCCGAGCAGCAGAAGCGGCAGCAGCAAGAAGGACCGCAGAAACGGCAGTGGACCGGACAGTAGCAGCAGAAGCAGCGGGCCTGCACCAGCTGCAGGAGCAAAAGTGAGGCAGTACCGGGAAGGTTAGAATTCTCTGCAGCGGCAGCCCTCTCCCACCAAGGCTTACAGGAGCAGCCGCACAGCAGCAGCACCAAAGTAGCGGCCGCACAGCAGCAGCAGCAGCGGCACAGCAGTAGCAGCAAAACGGCTTGTAGGCGTAGCGCAGCAATACTAGCGACGTACCGTCTACAGGAGCACGAGACGACGGCAGACAGCGGCACCACCAGCAGCATCCCGGCGTCTACGAGCAGCAGCGGCTGTCCAGCGCTGACACGCGCAGCGGCAGCAAGAGAGGCAGCGTTCGAACTTGCTGCAGCAGCAGCTGTAGCAGCAACGTGCGCAGCAGCAGCAGTGTCACCACTAGCAGCAGGAGGAGAAAGCAAGTTTTGGCAGTTCAAAGACCAGCACAAAGGGAGGCGGGAAGTGCAGCTTGCTGATGACGTTGTAAATTTTGCAGCGCAGCAAGAGTGTGTGTGGCGGCAGGAAGTGGGTCAAGCAGCAGAAATGAGCAGACGGGCAGCGGCGGCAGCTCGTTGATACTTACTTCGTATTGCTTGGCTTCCAGGAGACGCTTGAGGCGGTCGTAGAGATCGTGTGGGGTTCGACGGTCGCGACTGCGGCCCGCTGCTGCTGCTGCTGTCTGTCGTCTGCTTCGTACCCTCGCAGCAGCACCAGCAACAGGAAGCAAACCACCTGCTGCAGCGCTGGTTCGGCGGGATTCAAACCAAGTCTCGCTGGGGCCGCTGCATGCCGGGAGTCTTCTGCCGCTGCATGCCGAGAGTCTTCTGCTGCTGCTGCTGTGTCTACAAGCCGGCCTGTGGCCACCGAAGGGCTCGCTGTTGCCTAGGAAGAACCTGTTTCTGGAGGCGGAGGCCGGCTGCCTGCTGTTGCATGCAGCAGCATGGGCCTTGCATGGGACGCCCTTGCCGCTGCAGCAGGCAGCGAAGCTTCCTGCGCCGCATCCGACACACTTGCTCCTGTCTCCAAAGTCCCCGGAGCAGCATAAGAAGGCCGTGCAACTGCGTGCAAGAAGTCGGCTACTGTAGGAAAGGACAGGTCTGTTGTACGCAGAAGATTTGCTGCTGCAGGCTCCACTGTACGTCACCTCGTTGTCGCCGCATGCAGCGGTTCTCCCTCTGCCTGCTGCCAGAATTTTGCTGCTGCGTGCGCTGTCGTTTTTGTTCCCACTGTCGCAGGGCCGCCGCAAGGCGGGGGCCTGCATGCCTCTGCTGTCCGGTTGATGCAACAAAGGCAGGCGCTTCTGCGACACACTTCGCCCACGCGAAAAGAGAGGAACGGCAGCAGCAGCAACATCCGAGCAACGAGCAGCAGCAGCAGCGGCTGCTGCTTCCGCGGCAGCGGCGGCACGTGCAACAGCAGCCGCTGCAGAACGCGGCACGGGAGCAGCAGCAATAGCACCTGCGGCAGCAGCCGAATGGACGGCAGAAGCCGGACGGGGTTGGTGACTGGCGGCAGCAGCAGCTTTTTCTGCAGAAGCAGGTACTGCCACGGGGGGGAGGCCTGCTGCGGAACGGGAAGGGAGGGGCGGGTACCTGCAGCAGCAGCAGCTGGGAAGATCGGCGGCACTTCGGTTCGCAGCAGCAAGAGCAGCAGCCGTGAAAGGCTTTGTTGCAACACGATTGCGACACTTTTCCAGGACGTCGTCTACTACGCACGCAGCTGCAGCAGGCAGCAGCACGCCGCACGACACGTACAAAAGAGCAGCAGGGCGCAGAGGTGCGGACACCAGGACAGGCGCTGTCGCTTCGGTTTTGAAAAATTTGCTTGCCTCTACGTTTCTGGTGCTGTGAACCCAGGGAATGCGCGTACAGCAGCAGCATCCGAAGAAGCCGGCGTGGTAGCAGCCGCGGCAAAGAGAAGAGCAGCAGCGAAGACGCGTATGGAAGAGAGGCCGGCCACCGCCGACGCGTCCCACTGCAGCGTCTACAGCTTCGCCGGAGCAACGCCTTTTGAAAGCTTCCTGCGGCTCCCGCAACAAGTGTGGGGTATGCAGCAGCAAGCAAAGCTTCGCAGTTACCAGACGCAGCTGCTGCTGCCGTCCCGTGACGTTCCGCGGTTTCTGTTGTTCATTATTCTCACCTTCCTGCTGCTTCTGCTTTTCTCCGCGCTGCAAACGTTGACGTCGTGTCCGCTGCTGCTGCTCCTGCTGCTGTTGCTTCCCCTCCCATTGCCGGTGCTGCAGCAGGGTTCGTTCATCGCGGCAAAAACGCTGCTGCAAGTGCTGCTTCTTCTTTTGCTGGCGAGAGTCTCTGTGTTGCTGCGCGTCTCGTTGCTGCACGGACCGCTCGAGCTGCTGCTGCTGCTCAACGCTCTGCTGCTGTTTGCATGTCTGCTGCAGCAGCTGCTGCTGTTGTGGCTGCGAGGATACTCGCCTTCGTGCGCCGCGGCGTCGCTCTGCCAAAGAGAGGACCAGCAATGCTGCCAAGCAGCAGACTCTCTGTCTGGTTTCTGCTGCTGCTGTTGCTGCCACGCGTGTTGCTGCTGGGACTGCAATTCTTCTCGCTGCTGCTGCTGGTGCTGTACCTCTTGCTGCTGCTGTTGTGGGTGGGGGAACGGTAGCTGTAGCTGCTGTTGTCGCTTCTTGTCGAGCAGAAAAGGGCCGGTCTGTGCGAAGAAAGGTGCAGCTGCTGTCGCTCTTCTTGCCGTTGCTGCTGCTGCTGTTGCTGCTGCTGCAGCTCCTCCTCGTAGAGCGGCAGGAGACCACAAGCCCGGCGTTTCCAGGAGTCCGCGGCAGAGGGGCAGCACGGCAAATGTGGGGAGGGTATGACGCGCAGGCGCATCTCTGCTGCGGGCCTTGCGCGATTGCCGCTGCCGCTGCAGCAAGCGGAAGGGGACGCCAGGAGAGCAGCAGCCCCACAAAAAAAGGAGGAAAAAGAAGCAGCAGCAGCAGCAGCGTCTTGGCAGAAGCAGCAGAACGTCCCTTCGCAGCAGCAGCACGTGCGCGGAGGACCGCAGCAGAAGCAGCAGCGGCAGCAAGCACGTGTCTCAGTAAAGAAAGTCGCATCTGTCTGTCAATACAACAGCAGCAGCAGCATCTTCGCTGCGGCCCCCTCTTCTCCTTCTTCAATGCAGGCAACAGCGCTGCAAGCGTTGCCACAATACGCTTGCTTCCTGGCCCCGACGCAGATCCATATATACACGTCCATACGTATATTATATATATATACGCATATCAATCAATGTATTTGGGTGTGTATATCTATATACGCATATTTACATATATACTTGTATATACACGCATATATATATATATCTATATATGTATACGTGTATATACAAGTATAGTTAAATTGGCTGAGCGACATATGTAGAAGTTTACAGGGCATCTGTGCGGAGGACTTGCAACAGAAGAAGAGTAAAGAGAGTACGGATGACAGGTTTGATGTCTGCTGCTCTTTTGTGGCACGGGTCGCTGTGCTGCTACTCCCCGAGCTCCTGCTGCCAGGGCTGCTGCAGCTCCACCTCCTCCCGTGAACCCGCGTACATCCTGTCGCCTGCCGTGGTAGCTGCCTTTCGCTGCTGCTGCTGCTGCCGTTGCTGCTGCTGCTGCTGTTGCTGCCGCTGCTTCTGTTGCTGGCGCTGCTGGTGTTGCTGCCGCTGCTGCTTACGTGTTACTGCGGCTGCTGTTTGAGCTTCTGCTGCTGTCCCCCACGGCGCAGCAGTTCTCCCTCTGCTGCTGACCCTGCCGCGTGCAGCTGCGCTCCCGCTGCCTTGTGTTGCTATCAAAGGACGAAACACTTACCACGGCTGCTGCTGCTGCTCTGCGTACACTAGTTCGAAGATACAGGCGCTGGGGAAGGCGGCCTTCTCTTCTGTCTGTGTTGAAGTCTTCTACAGTCGTTTTTCTGCTGCAGCAGAGGCTCCTCGTCCCACTTCTCTGCTGCTGCCGCTGCGGCTCGCGTGGGCCCTTCCCGCTGCCGCTCGTGCTTCTGCTGCTGCTGTTCTGTATGTGTATATATATATATATATACATACATACATACATACATATGTGTGTGTATGCGGCCTGAGGCTCCATCTGCTGCTGCCGCTGTTCTTCTGCTCGTGGTGCTGCTGCTAATGTTCTCCAGTGGTCCTCCTGTGCAGCTGCTCCTACTGGTGTGTTGCTGCTGCTGCTCTCGCTGCTTTCCCTGGTGCCATTGCCGGTGCCGGTGCCGCGAGCCCTGCGGCTCCTACAGCTGCTGCCTTGTGCCGCTGCTTCTTTGCTGCTCTCGTTGCGACTCTGCTGCTCCCGCCATGAGCTTCCTCCGCGTTGCTGCTGCTACTCCTCCTCCTTCTCTCAGCTGTCTTAAATGTTCTCTCAGTACTGGGGTGCTGCTGCCTCTATATGTTTGCTGCGGCTGCTGCCTCTCCGCCGCTGCTACTAACTTTCCGCTGCCGCTCCCCGGCCCCTTCTGTCTCAGGCGGCCGGGTTTTCCCTGCGAGCTCAGCAGCAGCTTCTGTGGCGCTTCTGCCCCGCCCTTCGTCTTGCTGCTGTTTCTCCCGCTGCTCTTCCTCTCGCCACTTCTCCTGAGACTGCTGCTGTTGCTTTCGACGTGGCTGGTGCTGCAGCTTCCCTTCTCTTGCTGCTGCTGGTGCTGTCCCTGCTATACTGCGTTGCGCTCCTGCCGCTAGTCGTCGTCCTGCAGGGCCTTCTGCGAGCGCGTGCCACTGCTCGTAAACGTGCACCAGCAATGACAAGGTGCAGCAGCCTTGGAGTTTACCCCCATGCAGGCACGCACACGTGTACGTCTGTACATATACATATATATGCATATATTTTCTGATTTATAGCCTGATAGATATACAGACAGCCGCGTCTGTGTGCGCCTCTGTGTGTGTGTGTGTATACGTGTTCCGCGGATACAGAGGCCCCTCTCCCTGCACGGCTGTGAGGGCCACGGCAGGAAGACAGGGCCGCCGGTGAGTCGTCTGTGCTGCTGCTACACGCAGATTATTTACTTGGTAGCGAGAGCCACGAGCAGACAACTGATGACGCGTGCAGCAGGAGCTGCAGCGTCAACAAGAAGCAGCAGCAGCGGCACCAGAGAAGGAGACGCAGCAGCCTCAAGATGTACGAAGGACCGACAGCAAATTTCCCAAAAAGTAAGACTGCGGGCAGCAGCGGAGGAGGAGAAGAAGGAGGAGGAGGGAAAGTCAGCTGCAGCACCTGCAGACCTCATACGCAGCCGTAGGAGCAGCAGTGACCTCTGCCTCCCCCCCGGGTTGGTAGCAGCAGCAGCACCGTCAGCAGCAGCAGCAGCGCCAGCAGCAGCAGCAGCACCAGCACTCATCCCTGTCGTAGCACATGCAGAAGCGCGATGCAGAGCAGCTCAGCGAGCGCGTTCTTCTCTGTCCACGAATGTGTTGCTGCGGCGGAGCCTGAAAAATGTTGTTGCTATTTCGTCGAGGACTACAAGAAAATGCATCTGCTATTTCCCCAAGGCAATGGATGGGAGTAGTATATGTTGTGGACGAGCACTTTTGCTGCTGCTCGACTACGACAAAGGAAACGCATCTTAGAAGAAATACGTCGTAAGCCCAGACGATATCAAGCGAGTTCTACATATGTTGATGTTTTTTGGTCCTGTGCTGCATCGCTCGTTGAATGTATCGCGCGAGCTGCGACCGTTGCTTGCGCTGACGTGCTGCTGCTGTGCTGCTGCAGTCTGTCGCCCGCCTGCTCGTGCCGCGTGACCACTGCGCCGTGGGGGTGTGGCTGCTGGTGCTATGCGGCGACAGATAAGGTGACATTTTTGCTCTTAGACGTTGCCCTGTTGTGGCCCGAAGGGTTTCCGTCAAATTCTTCTATCGGGAAATCTACGACTATGGGTGCGAAGAGCGGCCGGTTGGCGCGACCGGTGTCCGTCTGCTGCTGCAGTCCTCCTCTCGCGCTGCAGCGGGTGCTACGTGTGTGTGTGTGTGTGCGGTAGGAGTGGCGCGCTGCTGCTCGTGGGGTTTACTGCTGCTGTTCTGCTCTCCCTTGCTGCTGTTCTGCTGCTGTTGCCATGTGCTCGGAGCTGCTGGGCGCACTGTGCTCCAGCTGCTGCTCTGCTGCTGCCGCTGCTGCCGCTGCTGCTTCTGTTCTGCAGCAGCGAACAGGCAGCATCCACATTGTCGTGCAGCAGTGGTAGACACGTGTATACACCTGTCTACCCACCTGGCGGCCACAGCGGCGTGGAGAGGACGGGTATGGTTATTGTCTCATGAATGGGCAGACGTTTTTATGTCTATATACGCTCCGAGACGTCAGAGAGAGTGCGGCATGCAGCACCTGGAGGGACGCAAGAGCAGGGAAGAGAACCCAAGACACACGTTTCTTCTGAAGGAGCGAGAAAGACAGAGACAGAGAGAGGGCCTCGAAAAAAGTGAAGGCGAACAAGGAGAAAAAGGGATGAGAAAACCTTTCCCTGCAGAGGAAGAGAAGCCAGCTTGCAAAAGAACAGGAGAAGTCGTCGGTCCCACCCTCGGCGGCTTTTCGCTGCTGCTGCTGTTCCACAGTTTCCTGCCGCTAATGCATTCCACATAACCCCAGCTGCGACGACTGTTGCTGCTGCTGCAAGTTTCCTCAACCCATCTGTTGCTGCTGCTGCTGGTACTGCTGCTGCTACCGGTGGTCCTGGTGCTGGTGGCGCTCCTGCTGCTGGTGGTGGTACTGCTGTTGCTGCTGCTGCTGATGCACGACTACCTGAAGTCGGCCAGTGAGGCCTGACTTCTGTGCATTGCTGTTGATTTCGTGCGCCGACACTGTCGCAAACTCACGAAAACAACGTCCCCCCGTAAACACATCATCTGTGCGAGTAATCTACCGACTACGGATCGATCATATTTTTCTACTTGAACGCAGAGAGACAGATATTTACTCGGCATTCACTTCGTCACGTCCAGACACATATACAACTGTAGAGGCATTTATCCGTCATAGGCCCGTATCGCAGGAGAATTATGTAACAGGTTATATGCCTGTCTGTAAAATAGGTGCACCATCGCATATCTTCTAAAACCGAATCAAGTTTATATATACGTGTAAGGTGTCTGGTAGCTCCCATAGGTATTGTGTATTTGTTTACGATGATATACGTGTGTGTGCGGGCGCCCACACACTCCCTCGCCTTTCTGAAACTCCCCTCTGTATCAGCCTGCTGCGTCTGTGTAAGGGACCGAGCATCACTCCTCAAAAACAAAAGAAAAGTTTTCTCCGCGCTGCGTGTATTATTGGCAGGCGGTCTAGACACCAACATGTCCACGCGACTGGACATACGATGGTGCATATATAGGCCCCTGACCGCACTTCTGCCTGTGTAGTATAGGTATATACGAAGTGGACCGACACCACACACTGCTTCCCTGATTTGTTCTGATCTCTGCATGGGGAAAAGAGCTTCCCTTGACAAATATAAGTGGATTCCTTTTGTAACCTCGTGTAACCTACGGAACCTCCCACGCCTGCACACAGCGTCCACCGGCCTCTGGGCGATCACCACGTGGACGTACGTTTGCCACCATCCCTGCCTGCAGCCTCACACTATCAGTGCCGGTATCCTTGTGCAGCATTCGCCTAAATACATATATATATATATATATCTGTCCCTATGTGCGCCCAAATTTGTGTTACCTTTACGTATATATGTGAATGTTCGTTCATTGGTATCTATCAGTGGCCGACAGCAACTTTGCCTGTACCACGCCATCGGATCCTTCTCCCTTCATCGACGCAAAAGGATGTGTTTCTCTGCGAGAAATAACGGGTAGGCTCTGCTTTTTTCTTCAGCAGCTGCGTGCCAGCGCGTCAACACGGTCTACGGAAGTGTATACCCTTTTTTCGTTTATCCTGAGGTATACAGATATGACGACCAGAAACAAAGGGAACCGGAGAACTGCGCGTGCCGGTGAAGCCGAACAGAAAGGAAAGAAAGACGCACTAAAAGAGTGGTGGTGGTGGGGGTTACAGATGACCACGCGTTGGGCTACTTCAAAATAGTGATAATTGCTCTCGCTTCGAATTTCCACATAGTGACACTCAGAGTACTTGAGAGAAATTGCGTTGCGTCAGCACCAGTTATGGCCGTGGCAACGTTTTGTTTTAAATAGTCGGATTCCCGTATTCCGCTCTCGTTCTGAGGCAGGCGCTTTATCCCTGAGGAAGTTCGAAGCAGTGTCCACATACTACGCTACGCTACTGAAGCGCCGCCGGCCGTTTGTTTGTTCTTAGCCTCGCTTGAGAGAGAACGTATGTTGCCTTTTACGTTTTCTACTCTCCTCGGTGTATAGCCACATACTACCAGTCTTTTGACGCGTACACGCAGCTGTAGTACCATCTGGCTTTTCGGGGATTCAATTCCACATCCACTTCGACCGCATATAGACTGCCAGCCTACAGACGTGCTAAATTTACTAAAAAAAGGTGAAACTCCTTACATTACCGGTTTGTATGAGTGCTAACTTTCAGAATTCTATCCAGTATTGGGCACTGACAAATGAAGAACTCCTCAGTGGTACTGGAGCATGGCGCCTGTTCTCTGCAGCTCCGGTCCCGCAGATGCACCCTTACGACATACCTTTTTCTTGTAAATCTAACGTAAAACTCCCTTCTTGTCCGCACCGTAACACACACACATATGCGTTTCTCTGCTAACCGGATGAACTATAGTCATCTTTACATCTATCTGCCCGTGCGTCCACAGCATCACGATAATAAAACGTGTGTGGTGGGGCTCACCTGTTCTTCTAGTAGGTAATTCGTTGCGTTCGCAGATGTTTAGCGAACTGTTCAGAAATATTAGTGTACGTGTGCGGATGAACAGCCAGACCCCCTTATCACTGCGTGGCAAACACTGTGACACTTCCCCCTGGGTGTCAGCGTCTTTACGTGGTGTGTATCACGCGTACTTTATATACATACATGTGTGGAGTTCCATTTATGAATCTACGAGAAATGTTCCAGCAGATTTTTCGCCGCGGAGGGCTCCAGGGCGCACGAAGAAGCCGAGTGCCTGTCGTAGGTTCTGCCTTCTGCAGGCTTCCCTTTGGGCGACTCGACGGCGCGGAAATAAATCAGCAAATTTAGATCTCTCAAAGAGTGCCTGTCGCCTGTAGACCCTTTTATCAATGAATGCCACACAGTACGGCTACTTCTGCGTCTTCGTACTCTTCGCCCTCGACATTTTCATCCCACGACTTTAGGCTTCGAAATGTACTCCTACACGCATACGTGCACGTGTTGTTGGCGTCAGTCGTGTTAAGCAAACGAGCTGTGCATACGCATCTTTGCCAGAACTCTTACGCAGTGCGCAGCCACAGCTCTAGACTTTGCGCCCTAGGTGGTCTGCCCTACACATACAAATACGGAAATATAAATATATATATGTATAGATAGGTAGATAGATAGATTTGCATTCGTCTTCGCCTCTGTTATTGCACCAGCAGGCATACAAACTTTGTACTAAAGCAGAGGAGGTATATTTGTTTCTTCATTTTGGTGCGGCCGTAGCGTCAACCTCAGTGCCTACGTACACATGTGTACGAGAACGCACACGTGACATCTCTGTCTCCCGATTTTGCTGCAGCAGCAGCCCGTCCGCCTCCGTGCCTACGTGTCAAGGATGATTGCCTGCAGTCCCTTCCCTTCTCGAGTAATAAGGTGTAGACAGAACCAGCAACAGCAGGGATATAAACTAAACAAAGGACTTTTCGTATCTCGTTTTCGCTGTATATTTACACAGGCACAAGGATACATATATGCAGATATACTCCTCTATTCACACTTGGTAAAGAACCCTCTGTGTTCTTTCTTTAGTTCGTGGAAGACCAGATCCACGTGCGTCTTAGATTTGTACGTATTTCTTCCGCAGGGGTGTCAGCCCTAGCACGCTCGGGCGGAAAGAAGCCAGAAGGTTCTAGGTAACGAAGCCTCGTGCAGATACACCTAGAGAAATGCTCGTGTGCGTCTACACACATCCACGGCGAAAGGAACGTAGACGCGTGTGGGCATATGTGTGTAAGTCCACCAGTACAGGAAAGCACATACATATCGACGAGAACAGGTATATACAAATTTTTGTCTGTGTCTTGGTGCACGGCCGAGAGTCTCGTCACAACGTATGTTCACGTACGTATTCATGTGTCTACCGCACGCTTGCATATATAGATTTTAAAACATATATACACACATACGTATATGCGAGTAAATGTGTGTATAGGTCTTCTTCGGAAAGACAGACGCATACCCATATACGCGTAGTTGTTAAATGCTTGTCTGCGTTGGGGACAGCCAAGAGTCTCGCCGATATGTCTGTAGTGTGTGTTCTTTCTGTATAGATGTATACGTATACATAACGTATACATATAGGTACGCATAATTACATATACGTATATGTGTGTGCACGCCGGCATTCAGGGAAGGAGATAATGTATCCCCGACGCGTACAGGACTCCTGACCCGGCGCGCTTCCCACGCATACGCATGCAGCCGCTACGTACGTGTGTGTGTGTGTATGTGTAGCCCTGCGTCCCCTCCTTCCGAGTGCATATAAGCTGCTGCATTTACATTCCACCCTCACAAAGAAGCGCCAGTTTCTTCTTCTCCACTTCTTCTAAAATGACCGGGCAGCACGCCGAAGAATAGTACCAGCGGACACGTATCCTTGTGTCACACCGCCTACGTCCACATATTCGAACTGCAGATTTCTACACTTATATATATACACAGCTGCATGCGTATGTTACTGTGTGGACACATTATATCTATATATATTACTGTGTAAACACACGTTAAATCCTGGCAAAGGAAAGCACATACCTCACGCAACCTGCTTCTCCGGATGCAGGACGCAAGCGTTTATCTATTTTGACAGGTATATCCACACTTCTCTCTTCTTCACATGAGCCAGTCCACATTATCTGTATACTCAAATACATATGCAGATACATATATACATGACGTATGCTTATATATGCATATGCGTACACGCATATATTTATATATATGTACATTCAAAGCGTTTCCACTCTCAGATGTGTATGTATATATATGTATGTAGTGCCTTCACTCCCACATGCATGTATACATATATATATATATTATGTATACACGCATATATTTATATTGATATATATATATATGTAGATGTGGCGTTTTCACTCCAGCATGTATATATAGCCTTTTCACTCCCACATATATATACACACACATTACGTCTACATATATATGTATATATATGTATGTACACGCATATACTTATATATATATTTGCATAGATATGTATAGAGGTAGCGTTCTTTCACTACCATATATGTATATATATTATGTATATATATGCATTTGTTTATATTTATACATATTTGTTGATGTAGCGTCCTCTTGCTCTTCCGTTTTCTTCATCTTTTCCAGTCGCACGCGCATGCACTTACAACTTGGACAGAGGTACACACACACACACACACACTCACGTCTATATACATATATATATGTATATATACAGGCTTATCCATATTACAAGCATGTATATACATGTAAAGACAGGAGCTCTAAAATTTATGTACAAATGTGGAGACAGGTGGACACACAGCTGTCGAATCTATATATATATATATATATGTGTACACGTACAGACCTGTATATGTGTGATCGAGCGTCCCCGTCGCTCGGGCACCAGCAGCAGCAGCAGGTTGCTGCTCACGTGTGGGCCTTCTGCTGCTGCTGCTGCCCAGAGCTGCAAAGCTTCTCCTTGCAGAAGCTTCGCCGGCAGCAAGGGCAGGTGGTTTGCACACTGCTGCGCGCACCTGGTCTCTGGCGGCCGTTTTTTGATCTCTTGTTTTCCTTTGGAGCGAATGCCTGACGATCCCACGCAAGAGCACGAACGTTGTCTCTTTGCCTTTCCTGTGTTCCTCCTTCATATTATCTTCGCGTTGTCTGCGGCTCAGAAGAAGAACTTGCCAAACCAGTAAAGGGGGACAACCGCGATAAATGTCGCTGTTAACGGCAAGAATGAATCCATGCGTGGGTCCACCTGCAGCAGCAGCACCAATGCGAAAAACAGCAGCAATAGCAGCACTGTGCAGCAGTTTACCTTTTAAGCAGCATAACGCACGGGAGCAGCAGCAGCAGCACATACCAGTACAGCACCAGCCTGTACTCGCATAGCAGAGGCAGCAGGGCTACACACCTGCCAGCAGCAGCAGTCCACAGCAGCAGGAAGTCTACGTCCCAGCGGCAGGAGAACGTCTCATATCGAGCAGCCTTCCACATCCGCGGTCGCGATGCTCTCAGCAGCAGCTGCGGAAGTTTCAGCAACAGCAGCAGGACGGCAGCAGCAGCCCCAGCAGCACCACGCGACAACAGCAGCAGCAGCAGGACAAGGATAGACCATCAGCAGTAATACGAATCAGCAGCAGCAGGTTGAAGTCACAGCAGGCACTCCACGTCGAAGCAGCAGCAGCAGTACAACCTGGCAACACAGCAGCGGTACCTACGAGCAGCAGGAGTCTATGCCAGCAGCATTAGCAGCAGCAACAGCAGCGCACAGAAATACTGGCAGCAGCACTACTCTACTCTACTTCGCAGCAGTAGTCTCTACAACAACCGCTATATACCGGTGACCGGCAGCAGCAGCACACAAAACTAACAACAGCGCTGTATGGCTGCAGCAGCAAGATACCGAAGCCACGTGTAGAAGAGGGAGCAGCTGTAAAGGATGTTGCCCACAGGGGCTGTTGACTGTCAGCAGCAGCCGTGCAGCTCTTCACTGCAGCAGGAACACCAGCAGCAGCACAACGCATCAGCGGCAGCAACAACACCCCGGAAACCAAGGCAGCAGCAGGACATAGCAGCAACACCAGGAGACTTTGAGAGCCCAAGCCCAGGCGCAACAACAGCAGATCATGGACGAAACAGCAGCGCCAAATTCTCCCCACAGCAACACAGCGCAAGTCAACAAGCAGAACACAGCAGCAGCGGTCTCCAGCAGCACAACTACACAGCAGCAGTTGCGGCATCGAGGAGCAGCAGCAGCAGGGACACTACGCGTGCAGCACGTCATCACACCGGCCAGAGGGGCTGCAGTAGCAGCAGCAGCAGGGAGGGGAGCAGGGACCGAAAGGCACACAGCAGCAGCGGCAACACTGCTGCGCAGTAATCCAGCAGCAGCCGGATGAATAAAATGAGATCCACAGTACCAGAACCCCACAAGTGCAACAACAGCAGTGTGAAGTGGCACCCGACGAGCAGCAGACCGCAAGGCGACAAGTACAGCAGCAGCACCAGCGCTGTCTCTTCGAAACCGCAGCAGCAGCGAATCACCAGCAGCAGTAGCGAACCAGCAGTGAAACACCAGCAGCAGTAGAAAAGCAGCAACAGCAGTGGAAGCTTTCTTCGTGTGAATCTCGCATGCAGGGATGCAGAGCAGCCCCAGTCCAACAAGAAAGTGCAGCGCTTCTTCTCTGTAATCTCTATACACTCGGATCTACTAAAATATATCTACACACATATATGTATATATATATATATCCACTCACACACATATATATATATATATGTATATGCGTATATCGTGCACGTAATGCTATACCGACACGAAAAATATACAATGGCATATACAAGATGCCCGCGAACCCCACATATATATACATGTATATACATATAGAGAGAGTCACACGTATGTGTACGTGAATGAAGAGAGAGCGAAGCATATACACAAGTTCAGACATTTCTGGGCTGCAGGGGTGGTGTGCTGCTGCTACAGGAGAACCGGAAATTCGGTTTCTTCTCCCTGCTCTTCCTCAGCATCTGATCTGCGGCTCTGAGTGTTTGCGGGCCTCTCTCTGTGTCTCAGTGCTTTTCTGCTGCTGCTGTGGTGAGAGACTGCTGTTCCTGCTGCTCTGCCTTTGCTAACGACCCCGTCTTGCTGCTGTTGCTGTCGTTTTTCTTTGCTGCTGCTATTGCTGCTGTTGCTGCTGTGCATCTTCTGCAACGTACACACGTCTCCCATCCGCGTAATTACCCCGACATCCATATATATACACGTGTGTACACGTACGTGCTTATACGAATACGTGTATACCGCCCCTCTCCCCCCCTTCCCCTCCCGAGCTCCGGGCTGCCTCTGCATCTCGCGATGACGCTGCAGCTGCAGTTCCTGCTACCCCTCGGTGCTCTCCCGGTGCTGCTGTTGCTCTCCCTCTCCTCCTGCTGCTGCGACACTGCTGCTGCTGCTGTTGGTGCTGCTGCTGACGCGAGAAAAGAGCCTCCTCCTCCAGCCACTGCTACCATCTGCACGAGCCCCCCCCATGTGCATCCGATGAGCCCCTTCAGTTCTGCTGCAGGTCTTGTGCGTCTCGTGCAAAACCACCGCTCCTGCCAAGCTGTGTCAGCACTGCTGCTGCTGCTGTTTCACCACCACTGCTGCTGCTGGAATTGCCGAGCTGCTCCAGCACTCCCCTCCCGTTGCTGTTCGAACGCTGCTGTTCCTGCTGTTTCAACCTTGCTGCTGCTGCTGCTGGCAGCCACGGGTTTGGTGTGCTGCCTGAGAACACTCACGTAGTGACGGAAGCGAGAGCCTGGCGGTGGGAGGCGGATGCGCATGCGGCCGTCAGCAAGAGTAGCAGCCGCGTCGCCATCTGCTGCTTCGCGAGGTGCACGCCGGATGCCAGGGACTTCGGGAGGCGGCAGCAGGGAGCCAGCCAAGCGCTGCACGGGCTTGCTGCTGCTGCTGCTTCTCACCGGCTGACGACGCGCGCACCGCACAATAGGACGCAGCAGCACCAGGGCACCGGTGAGCAGCAGCAACAACAGCTCGAACGACAGCAGCGGTGCAGGGGCGTGCAGCAGGAGCAGGAGCAGCAGCAGCAGGACGAAAAACGAAAGACAGCAGCAGCAGCATGAGCAGTGCTGACGCATGTGCAGTCCTCCTCCCCGCACCGGGAGCAGTGCGTACGTGGCCACAGCAGCACCAGCACGGCAGACATACACGAGAAGCAGCAGCAGCAACTGGCGTGGCTCCCTCGTGTGTAGCGCTCACGGGTGAAGGAGAGGACGCTGCTGCCGGAAGCTACTACGAAAAACGCAGACCAAGCAGGCCGACAAAAAGCTCTCCCTCTGCAAACCTTCTTCTCCATACATACGTCGAAAGAGCCCTCCCCACACACACGCACACACCTGGCTTTCTATATCTCGATTTTCCTCCATATAGACGCATGCAAACCGAAGGCCCACGTATGTACGCATACATGTTTGTGTATCTATATATACCTTTCCCTGTACCTGTTCACATACATATACGTCCGTACGTATCCATCTCTCTCTTCGAATATATATATATACAAATGAGAGGTCTACACATTTCCGGCCGTCTTCTTCTCTCTATCCATACGTCTTTTCACACACAACTACACGTGTGGATGCCTCCGTGCATACGTGTGGGCAATTGCAGGAATCTCAGAGCCCTCCTCCTACACACGTATGTGTGTATGTGTTCCCATGCATTAGGAGAAATGTATAGGACACAGCAGATAGATACAAATATATAAGAAGACATAGCATTGTCCCCCCAGCTGCATGCGTCTATCTCTCCATGTATATATATATACTAGCCACAGTGTACAGAGGAGCATCCACGTACACCTGTATGTACACACGTATATGCAATTATATATATAGAGAGAGAGATTCACACAGGTATTAGGAGGGAGATACACGATTCTGATGTATATATATATGTAGGGAAACGTAGAGGTGTGCAGGCAGGTAAGTGCTTATATGTATATATGAATATAGGGAAGACGCGGTGTCTGCACAGTCCTTCCTACTGTGTTGACTGCTGGGCAAGGCAAGGCGCATCTCACTTTTCCAAGGATGTAGGAAACATGTAAATACATACATACGGTACATACAAATTTATTTATCAGTGAAGAGAGAAAGGGAGGTATGCACGTGTAGTCCTACACACACAAATATATACATAGACACAGAGAGAGATTTTCATTCTCCTCATACACATATATGTATGTATGTGTATGTGTATGGACACCCATCGATGCACGCGGAGACAACTACACACATATATATGGTGGGAAATACCGACCTACGTTGCAAGTGCTCTAGCCTCCTGCAGGATAACGCTGCTGTTCACGCGTGTCAATTGAAATTTATTCTCCTTTCTCCTTTTCTCCCATTCTCAGTAGCCCCTCGGCTCTCCCACGCATAAGGGCACGCATCCTGCGGACGTCTCTCTCTCTATATAGAGTAGTGCAAACCTACGGGCGCGTGCATTCCTCCTGCATGTTGGAGGCTTCTGTCGGGAGAAGTCGCCGTTAAATCTTTGCCACTTCCCTGCTGCTGCTCTGCGACCGCCTTCGGAGCCGCTGGTGGCGCTGCAGCAGCCGAGAAAACCCGCCGCTGCGTCACCGGCTGCGGGAGCTGCAGCGTACGTCCTGCTAATCCTGCCCGGTGTCTAAGACAGCTGACCGAGAAATAACGACTTCCCGCAGCAACGACACTGCTGCTACAACTGTTTCGAGTCACTGCTCCTACGGCAGCACTTCCTGCTGCTGCTGCTGCGGCCGCCATTGATGTTGCTGCGGTTGTTCGGGTCTCGCTGCTTGAGCGCGCCTCGTTGTTCTCTGCGGGAGACCGTCGCTGCTGCTGCCCTTATGCAGCGAGAGAAATCCAGCAGTATTCCTCTGCGTCCTCCTCTCTTCGTTTTTGCCCGCAAGGGGGAGAACATCCGCGTCCTGCCGTTGCTGTTCTTCTCTTTGGCCCCGCTCGTCCTCGGGCGGCGACGGGCTCTGCGTTCCTGCGCGTGTGCAGCTCCTCACACGAATATCTACTACTTCGCCTCTTTTGAACGGTAGCTACTGCTGCCAATTCTTCCTAAAAGGAACAGCTGTTTTGTTGCCGCGTGCCAGCGCAGCTCTTTCATCTACGACACGACTGCTGCTGCTGTTGCTGCTGCGCGTCGCCCTGTCGGTCCTGCTGCTGCCGCTGCTGCGGTGTGCTGCTCGTGGACGCACGCGTCCGGCGGGCGTTCCTCGTTGCAGGCCGCTGAATGGACAATCAAAGCGAGAAAGATCGAAGAACAGACGGGCACTCTGAACCTACTACTACTATTCAGCAGCCGCTCGGTTGGATTCTGGCGAAAAATGGGGGAACCAGCAAGTCACCGCCGCCCCGGAACCGCGGCGGTAGACGGATGACTCTCTCTGGTTCTACCGACGAAAAAGAGGGGCAAAGAATAGTTTCTTTTTTCGATAAGAAAGATACAGACTGTTTGTTTACCCGTTCTTCCTGTGTGGCGTCGCGCTGGGCCGCGCCGCGCGTGCAGGGACAGTTACGCATGCACACGCAACTGCGCTGCTGCTGCTGCCGCTGTCCTTGCAAAGGAGCCGCAGATAGCTGAGGCGGCTCGAAGGGGAAGAAAAAGAGCGAGCGGTGACAACTGTTGTACAGGGGAAGACACGTCGGAATGCTGAGAAGGCATGAGACAGTGCCTGAAGAAGACAGACGCCTTGCGCACAAACCGTAGAGCAGCCGCGAGGAAGCCGGCAGCAGCAGTAGCGAAGCCGGCAGCAGCAGGAGAGAGGCTAGCGGCAGCAGGAGCGAGCGAAGCCGGCAGCAGCAGGAGCGAAGCGGGCATCAGCAGCAGCGAGGGAAGCCGGCAGCAGCAGGAGCGAGCGGAGCCGCCACCAGCAGCGGCGATGCGGGTGTCAGTGGCGAAGCTGGCGGCAACGGCAGCACTCCACAGCAGCAGAAGCAGCTTTAGTAGTGGCACGGGCCGCAGCTGCGTCAGAACATCAGCAGGAGGAGCAGCAGCCGAAGAACACGGCGTGAACAGCAAGCCACAGCAGTAGCGGCATCCATAGCGGCAGCAGCAGTTGGAGCCAGAGCAGCAGCAGAAGCAGGCAAAGGGTCAGCAAGAGGAACGCCACCAGCCACACGGCTACTCGCATGTCCGGAGGGCGCACTACTTGTGGAACTGGCAGACAACACCAGGAGTGGGAAACGCTCTGTCAGCAGCAGCTGCTTGAAGAATTGTAGTGGCACAGCAAGAGCAGAGGGAGGAGAAGCAGGGCGAGAAGGAGCGGCAGAAGCAGTTGGGAAGCAGCAGCAGCGGCGGCATCCAGATGGCAACCCGAGCAGCAGAAGTAGCCACACGTGTGTGGGGAAATGCTGCAGGAAGAGGGGTGTGGTAGCAGCAGCCGCTATAGAGCAGCAGCAGCAGCAGCCCTAGCGCAGTTGATGTCCAGTGCAAAACGAGAAGAGAGGAGGGCAGACAATGGCAGCAGGGCTCGGATGAGAGCACCAGTTAGGAGAACAGTCGTCAAGCAAACTGCCTCGATAAAGTAATAAAAGCAGCACAGACACTGCTTCTTGTTTTAGCACTACTTTCTATCCCTCACTTCACGTATACACGTATGTATATGTTCATATATATATATATACATATATATATGAACATAAAAATATATATATACACACATATCTGAACATAGAAATATATATATATATATATACACGTATACGTACGTATGTATCTGAACATATATATGTATGTGTCTACATCTGCACATATACGTATATACACATATCCGTTCCATCTTCTCTCCAGGTGTGTGTACCTTCACCCTGTCTGTCTCTGTCAGTACCATATATAGACACGTGTTGATGTATGCGTCTGTGCGCCTCTTTTGCCACTCTAATGTTTTCGCTGCCTTCGTGTACCCAGTTGTAGCCACACCTATAAGACTAACATCCTGCACAAGTAGAGAACTGCGGACAAGGCGCATTCTGCGCAGTAAGAGATTGATGAGCCAACTTACGCCATTGCTGCTGCTGCTGCAGCACCGCGGAGATTTACGAATGCCATCAAACTTTCTTTGGACACCGACACTCCGAAGATCGTGCGGACAGCCAGAGGCCTGCGTTTGCTCTGAAATCCTACACATATAAAGAAAGACGTTATATAGAGATCTTCGAACACGCCAACTGAGCGACCTACAAATATATATCGAATCGCACACGTGCGCCACGAATACACATCGACGGACCCAATGTGAGGACTATTTACAATGACGTGTAACCAGTACACGCATCTATTATATATACACATATCTATATATATATATATCGGTATATAAATATTTATGTATACCTGTATATGTGTATATATGAATATTTATACACAGCTCTTCAATATATATATATATATATATATACATATATGTATATATATGTATGTATATAGTTGCAGCAAGTGTAGCCGTGTGTACAGACGTTCGGGGTTGCGGGGAGCACTGCGTATGGCCATGCACACCACATGTAGACAGTTTATCCCGTATCGCTGCGACGTCCTTTATGTGTTGGACAGGCAGGCAGCTGTCCAGGCGTCCAGGCAGCTGTCCATGCAATACATATGTCTATATATACGCGTAGACATGGATGAATGTACACATATATATATATATATATATATAGGCATTCACACATGTGCAAGTGCATCGTAGTTGTTTGTTGAAGGGGGAGACGACGGTTGTAAGCCTGAGCGTATGAAGGCGTCCGCACGCCATGAAACGGGAGCTGCCCGCTGTTACTGTGCACGGTGGGACACAACGACAGAGATAAGGACAGAAAACGAAGACCCGCACTGAGGCTACTCAAGGGTGCGTGCGTGTTTCTTCTGTTCTATAACGTCCGTACACCTGTACACTTGTAAACAGAGGGGCACTTAATATGACACACATACATTTGTGTGGAGACATCCCCGGGGGCAGGCCGTAATATTACTCGTTGTTTTTGATGAGCCTTGAGCGTGTGGAACTGGCCGTCCACGTATCCTCTGGCATATCCTTGCGTGTTTTCCTGTATGTAAGCTGTTTGACCATTAGGGACGCTCCATTTCCTTAAAATCTAGACACAGATTTTAGGACACGGATACAAAATCACAACACACACATGCGTGCATGCAAATGTGTGAATGCGAATATACTCGGGCTGCCACACACAGGTAAGTGAGTGAAGCCTACTTGCTCTGCACGTTCTACTCAGTATGTGCGACAACACGGATGAGGTATTTACAAGCGTATGTGTACTCAAGTCTATTTATTACCAGCTGCACACACACACACACCCCCATACACGAGTGTTCACAAATGCAGTATCAAATAAATATATATATATATATAACAAAACGGGTGGCCTTACAGGGGTGCCTGTGTCCACTGGATCTCCGTATCTACACATGGCCGTATATATCTTATACGTACGGGACTCGACAACAGACACGTGAATACGTATAACGACTCGTACATGTTTGTTCACGTTAGTCATGTGCGTATGCACGTGTGTGATGTGTCTGTCCGTATACATACGTATATATACATACATATGTACGCCTGATATGTATATACGCATCTACAAATATATGCGCACACACCCACGACATCATACATATAGATGCAGCAGCACAGCAGCAAATCTGCAGGGACTGTCTTTGTCCACAAAGGCACTAGCGAAACGTCGGCCTTGGAGAGCTACAGTGCGTGCGACACATAAGGGCACATAAGAAGCAGAAAAACTGCGGCAGCCGTCCACGTAGTAGCACTTTCTCGTGTATGTGTATGTGTGTGTGTGTGTGTGTGTGTGCGTGTGTGTGTGTGTGTGTGTGTGTGTGTCGCCC
>KL647309.1:308225-325678 GCA_000727475.1 Sarcocystis neurona
TGTGTGTGTGTGTGTGTGTGCCCGTCCCCAAGATGGATGCGTCTATACGTAAATACTTGTAACCTCATACAGTCGTTAGAAATGATGCAAAAATCTGCTACGTGTATGGCGCAGACGTATACACTTGAATACATACATACACACGTCTAATACAATATAGAAACCTACTACGTATATGGACACACACATGTATTATAAACACACACGTAGACGTATACACATATTAATATATCTTCGATTTACGCTCTGTAGTGACGGTTTCTTCAGCACGGGAAGACAGGGCTCCACTGCCGCAGCTGCACAGACGACAGCAGGCAGCCTGAATCAGCGGCGACAGCAGAATCAGCAGCGATAGCAGCTTCTGCCCCATCAGTCACATATCAGATAGCAGCGGCAGCAGCAGACACGGCACATGGCAGCAACAGCAGCACCCACAGCAGTTGTGCCAGCGAAATGGGTGTCAAGTCTCGATACGCACGGGGCGTACGAAACGCGAGCAGCCGCACAAACGCGAACACGGAGATCGGCTGCAGCCAGTTCCTGCGGTGCGTTCCGCCGCCGCAGTCATACAGTAGTCACATCTGCGTAGGTACGTACGTATACACACATCGGCACTTGAGCTTACGGACCTCTGTAGCTTTATAGCTTTACATACATGTGTGTATGTATGTACTATCATGTGCATGCGCCTGTTTGTTGGTATGCAGGGAAAAGAAAGTTCCAGAGTTTATTCTTGCTAAAGACTCCCCCGTCACCCTGCAGTTGAGGATCACCAGTGGCTTCCTTGTGGTGCAGCTGTCTGTACGCCGCCTTCACCGCAGCTACCCATCCGCAGAACCCAGGAACATTATATATATATATATGTAAATGTATATATGTGTGTATGCCAGATTCCGTGTATCATTTCCTGTAGGAACGTACGGATGAAAATATACCCATACTTATGGCTGGCATTGCTTCAGGTAGACTGATAGTCCGTGCGCGCGCCTACAAGGTCTACACGCATCCACATTTGTGTCTATGCGTGTGTGCAAATCGGTATACACCGGCACACACATGCGTCTACACGCGTGTACATATATTATCTAGATGTGTGTAGTTCTTCTAAGCCCGTGTACACATACGTGTGCGCACCGTCGATGTTTCTACAGCCGACGTGTACGCACAGAGACAAGCCTCCGCTGAGATGGAAAAGAAGTGGACCGAAGGTTCCACATTGCAGATTGTCCGCGGTGCAACAAAGGCGGCAAGTTTCGCTGCCTTGCGTGCGCACACATCGGGGGAGGTTTTTTACACATGCTCCCTCTGCAAGAGGGGATATGTACATACAGACACACGTATACGCATCTGTACGCATATATGTGTACATGTGCAGAGCTGCACACGTTGAAACGCATGCGCGTGCATACACACGTGGACGCGCGCATGCCTCTGCACGAGAAATGTCTACAAATTTCATATACTTCATAAAAGACAATTGCTGTCTGCATGTGCTGCTTCCTGTGTAAAGCTGGGCGCACCCGTCTGCAGCCTCGAGACGTGCGTGTGCGGCACTGTGTGACACTCGGCCTTCGCCTCCCCAAGAGAACGGCCACGCCAACACGCACGCCGACAGCACCACCGCAGGCAGATGTATTCGTGTGAAACAAGCGCATGCGTGGCGACCAGCAGCATCCCAGGGGTATCCGTGGAAATCGCAGCAGACTGTAAAAACGATGATGATTCTGTAAGACTACAACACGTGCCTGCGCCGCACAAGGCGTGCTCTGCCCGTGCGGGACGAGGGGGGTGCGCAAATCGCCCCCTACGGCTCCAGCAGCGAAGAAGTGTACCTCCGGCCCCACAACGTATTCTCCACAGACACCCCTGCATATCTATATGTATACGACAACGGCCCCCTGCTGCGGCAGCCGAAGAAGGGTGCGGCAAGCCCAGGAGAGCAGCCTATGTGCGTAGAGCTACATCCAGGTATTCGCACTGTCGAAACGTGAAAACGGCGGCGCGCGCCCTGCAGTCGTATGCCGACGCACCCTCCCCACAAGTGGAAACAGGCTCCAGCGGCAGATCACATATCTATCTGCAAGCAGGCACCGATTTAAGCGGAGAAAATCCGAGCTGACGAGCGCGTCTGCGCAAACGCGAAGACGGTGGAGAAGTGGATCCTACTCCTCCCCTGGTGTGTGGTCTTGTATCAGCTGCACACACCAACAGCTGCTCATTGCTATACGGTCGTCAGTATCTACATACATATACAGCAAGATACGCACACGCACAAATATATATACATATATATCCATGTTTTTGTCCTACACGTGTCGGGAGGCGTGCACTCTCTACACTCATACATATACATACATATATATATATATATATGTATTTACGTACCGGTAGATCCGTACAAACTACTACTCCTGTGTGACAGTGTGTGTGAACTTTGTACGCAGCAGCCTTGCGAAGCGCACACGCGCACGGCAACGGGGCAGTCCCCTTTACTGCTTGTGCGCATGCAGAAAGCATGCGCAGGGCGGGGACTTGGCAGATTCACAATGATGGGCCGCAGCAGCTGCATAGGCTGGGAGCTTGTGTGGGGAAGCGCATCGGGCGACGTATCATTTTACTCCTTCATTAACAGTAGATGTGGCAGCAGCCCTTGCTGCTTTAAAAAAGCGCATGTCGCCTCGTTGTTCAACGACCCAAGCGGCAACAGTAGCAGCAGTAGCGTTTGCTGCCATCCCAGCGCATGCGAAGTCGTCTTCGTCGCAGGAACACGGCAACCCAGCAACTTGCATGCACCGCAAGGAGCGCGATACTCACAGCTGCAGTGCCCCCTGTTGCTGACGCGCTGCCCTCTTGCTGCAGTCGTAGCTGCTGCAGCTGCTCTTCGCCCCTACTTCCCCTGCTGCATGTGTTCTCCCTACGTATTTCGTCACCGTCCCACGTCCGTCGTCGACCTGCTGCTGCTCCTCCTCCTGCTTCTCTTCTGCGGCTCCTGCCTCCCTGCAGTTGCTGCGTCTGCCGTGTGTTGCTGCAGTTGCGTCTGCTGCTTTCCTCGCTGCTTCGGCGTGCAACATCGCCGGCTGCCCTCTCTTCTGCTGCTTCTGCTGCTCCGCCTGCTGCTACAGAGCTTCCTTCCTTCACACGCTGCTCGCGGGAGAAGAAGAACAATATCCACAGGCCTTTCGCACCTTCTTCTTCTGCAGCAGCAGTTGACTCTGCTCCTCCTGCACCACTGCAGGCACTACTATGACCCAAGCGCAGGTCTGCTTTACCACAACTGCCCCAGCAGCAGCAGCAGTCCGTGCAGCAGCAGCAGCGGGCCGTGCAGCAGCAGCAGCGGGCGGTGCAGCAGCAGCAGCAGTAGTACCGCGACCTCCAGCGGCCCCTCCTCGGTCTGTCGCTGTGGACTAACCTGCTGCTGCGCATCAATTTCCTCCTGCACGTGCGGCTGGCTGCTGCAGTTTTCCCGCGTGCCCCCCCCGCTACGTGCTGCTACTCTTGCTGCTCGTCTTGAGCTGTCCCGGCAACGAATTCGGCCTGCTGCAAAAGCTGCCTAGTTACTCCTTCACAGCTGCGCCTCTCTTTGCAGCTCTGCGCTGTTCTGCTGCAGGCGCTGCTGCTTCGTTGTCACTGCTGCTTCATTGCCCCGCTGCTCCGTCTCTTCATTGGCGGTGCAGCAGCGCAGCACAGGGCAAACAGGAAATTTCTCTGCCGTCCTTCGACAACCTCAGGGTTGTCGCTGCTGCAGGAGTACCAGCAGCAGCAGGCTTCACGGCCTTAGCAAAACTAGCAGGTTCCACCGCCTTAGCAGCACCACCAGCACGCCCCGCGCAGAGGCAGTTGCACCAGCGAGCTGTATGGCCGCCTGCAGACAGCAGCGCCAGAGAACGAGAAAAAAAGAGCAGTGGTTGTTAGCCAACGAAGAGGAAGTGCGCTGGACGGAAGATGCTGGGCAGCACCAGCGATGCAGGAGGCAGAGCTTCTAAGCTGCTGTACGTCCCACTGCTGCAGGAACAGCAGCAGCGTCCGACGGCGCCGCCCAGCATAGCAGCCCGAGCACATGCGGGCGCAGCAGCAGCACCGTCGTCCTCCGCAGCAGCAGCAGGTGTTCCCCCTCAGTCGGCAGCTCCGGTGGCACCAGGGAGGGGACACGCAGCACCAGAAATTGGAGAGTGTGCAACAGCGTATGAAGACGCAGCAGCAGGATACGAGGATGCAGCAGCAGCAAACAAAGAGGCAGCAGGCTCGGACACCGAGGCGGCAGCGGCGACATTAGACGGGGAACTGGTGTGCTGGGGCAGTGCTGCTGCAGGGGATGTAAACCCCACAGTTCAATAGTTTTATCGCAGCAGCGGCTGTAGCTGCATTTTCCGCGTGTGTGACGCACTGCTCCGGTTGCTGCCACTTGCGCTGCTCGTTCCTCCATTGCCACTGCTGCGGCTGGGTTACCTGCTGGTGCAGCTGCTGCTTCTGCTGATCACGCGTGGTGCCCGTGTCCGCGACCCCACGTGCTGCTCTTGCTGCTGCCAAGCCCGTCGCTGCTGCTGCTGCTCTGGGTGCAGTTGCCAGGGCTGTTGTTGCTGCCTTCGCTGCTCAGACTTCTGCTGCCGCAGCCGTTGCTGCTGCTGCTGCTGATGTGAGGATCGCCTGCACCCATGCAGCTCTGCGTCTCCCCCCAGGCACGGCTCGTGCTGTCGTTGCAACAGCTGCCGCAGCTGCGACTGCTGCTTCTTCCTCTGCTGCGACTGCGACTGCTGCTGCAGCACTCCGAGAACCTGCGGCGGTTCCTGCAGCTGTCGGAAGCAATGCGGCTGCCACCATTCTCTTCTTCCGTTGCCGTCGACGACGCCCTCGCAGGCAAAAACAAATCCAGTTGCTGGTGCCTGCTGCTGTTGGTCTCCTTCTGGCTGCTGCCTGTGCTGCTCTGCATCAACACCGTCTCACCTGTGCTCTCCTCCACCCTACGCCAGCTCCGCTTGCTGCCACTGCTGCTGCTACTGCTGCTATTGCTACTGCCGCTACTGCTACTGCTGCTACTGCTACTGCTGTTGCTGTTACCGCTGCTGCTGCTTCGTCCGAAAGCTGCAGCCCTGATCCCTCCCCCTGCGCCTGGTGCTCCCAAGGCAGCTGCGTTTGTTGCTGCTGCGGCTAACGCTCCGGACCTTCCTGCTGTTGCTGCTGCTCGGGCTGCGTGTCTCGCTGCCGCTGCGGGATGTTGCCGCATGGTGTGCCGCTGCAGCCATAGTGCTCGTCTGTCTCCTTTCTCTCCCACGCGACTGCTGCTGCTGTCTCCCCCCACAGCGTCCCGCTGCTGCTGGCGCTGGTGCAGCAGGGCCTGCTGCTGCGGTTGCTGCCGTCTTCGCTTTTGCAGTGCCTGCTGTTCCTGCAGCCTGCCCTCCCGCTGCTGCTGCTGCTGCCGTGTCTCTTTCTGCACCTCCTCCTCTTCCTCTTCACTTTTGAGCCGCGCAGCCGGATGCTGCTGCTGCATTCCCTGTTGCTCCTGCTGCAGCCTCTGCTGTTGCTGCGCTGTGTGCTGCCTGAGCAGCCCCTGCGGATGCTGCTTCTGCAGCACGTGCTGCTGCTGCCTTTTCCTCTTCTTCTGCAAATGTTGCTGCTGCAGAAATTGTCGCTGCTGTCGCCGGCTGCAGCCCTTTCCAAAATCGAAGGTCCATAGCCTCTGCGGGCTCTGCCTCCAACAACAGTCTGCCCGGTGTTGCTGCTGCTGTTGCTGCTGCTGCCAGACAAAGCCAAGCTGCTGCTGCTGCGTCTTTTCGACACTTCGCAGCAACTGCTGCTTCTCCACAGAGCCCTGCTGCTCCTGCTCTATTCGTCCCTGCTGCTGCTGTTGAACAGCATTCTCCTGCTGCTGCTGCTGCTGCCCAACAGTCCCTTCTTGCTGCTGCTGCTGCTCCTCCACCACCACCTGCTGCTCCTGCTGCGCAGACATCTGCTGCCTCAGTGCCTGCTGCTGTTGCTCTTCCTGCTTCTTTTCCTTCGCTCTCGCCTGCCGCTGCTGTCTTCCCATCCCCCAGCTCCCCTGCTGCTGCTGTTGCTCTTGCCAGATCTGTTGTTGACGCTGTTGCTGCACGCGCTCCTGCTGCTGCTGCTCCTCTTTCTCCTCCCTTCTCCCGTAGTGTCGCGTCCACGGCACGGGTGAGTGCTGCTGCAGACGCTGTACGAGGATAACGTCCCTTCTTTTGCCGAAGTTTCGCTCCGCCGCTGCTAGACCGGCTACCGCTGCTTCTTCTTCTGAGTTCCTGCAGCTGCTGTTGCTCGACGCTTCGTTCTCTTCTCCTTCCTTCTCCTGCAACTTGCTCGAGTCGCGAACGCCGTTCGACCGCAGCAACGCACCCGCGACTTCTTCTGCTGCTGCCTCTGGCTTCCTGCCATCGCCTGCTGCCGCTGCTGCTGCTTCTGCTGATAATGATCGAAGCCCCTGCTCTCCTTCTTCCTCTACTCGTCCTTCTCCTTTTGCTGTTCCTCGCCTCCCACTTCCTGCTGCTGTCGTACACCCTTCCCTCGCTCCTGCAACTTCCCCTCGCGCACTACTTCTTCCTTTTTCTGCTGCGACAAAATGCTGTGCGTCTGCCGCGGCGTCCCCCGCTGCTCCTGCTGCTGCTCCTGCTGCTGCCTTTTTTGAGGCACGTCCATTGGCGTTCCACCGCTCGCTTCCTTCTCGGTGCATAAAGGGCCTCATTCCTCGTCGCTCCTGCTGCTGCGGCAGCTCTCTGGGACTGCGGCTGCAGCACTCCTTCCCAGGCAGCTGCTGCTTTGCTTCAGGCGCCGGCTCGACCTTTTCACTTGCTCCTGCTGCTGGTGTTGCAGCTCCCCGCGGTGGTGCTTCTGCTGTCGTGGCTGCTGCCGGTGTTGCTGCCGGCAACGTTGCTGCTGCAGCAGCCTCAATCGCGGTTGTGTCAAACGTTAACGAAGCGGCTGCAGCAGCAGCAGCGCCGGGAGCTGCAGCTGCTGCTCCGAACCCGTCTTCTTCCTCTCCTTCCCCGGCTTTTTGCAAATGCGCTGTTGCCACTGGCACTGTCTCATACCAACGTCCTCCTCCTCCTCCTGCTGCTGTACTGGGCAATGCTCCGGCTGCTGAAGAACAACCTGCTTCTGCTGCTGCAGCTGCTAGAATGCGAGCTCCTTCGGCCGCTTCTACACGAGAAGCTTCTAATACATCTGACGGTGGTGTTGCATCAAACGGTTGTATTGCCGCTGCTGCTGCTTCAGGGAGCAACTCCGCTGTGGCTAGGGACTTTGCCTCTGTTGCTGCTGTAGAACGGTGTGCTGCTGGTGCGGCACCGGCGTCCGCTGCTGGTGGAAAAACTGCTGTGGATTCGGCAAGAACTGCTGCTGCTGCTGCGTCGTTGTCAGAGTCAGCACCGCTGTCCAGCGCTGCCTCTCTAGCAACAGCAGCAGCGGATGCCACTACGTGTGGAGCCACTGCAGCCGCATGCAGGTCGCGTGCAGGTTCGCCGGCATGCGGTGCTGCAGCAGCAGCAGTGTTGCTTGTCCCAGGGATGTAGTAGATGTGAGATCGGTGCTCGTCTACTCCTTGCTGCTTCCCCATGTTTCTCTGCTGTTGCAGCTGGGCAGCCTCCCGCTGCAGAAGCAGCAACAGCAAGTCATTCTCCTCCTGGACAGAAAACTTCGGAGGCAGCAGCTGCTGCTCGACTTCTTGCAGGAAAGCGAGGCGACCCTGCTGCTGCTGCTGCCACGCGCACTCGCGCTGTACCAGCGCCGCATCCGTGGCCTGCTGCTGCTGCGGTTGCTGCACCTCCTCCGTCGGCAGGGAGTGCACCGCGTGCCTCTGCTGCAAAACCTCGAGCTGCTGTTTGTGCTGCTGCTGCAGCCACCGCTGCTGTCGCTCCTGCTGCTGCAGCAGCACATCCCGAAGCTCCCGGCACTCGACTGCAGCCGCGGCAGCAAGGGCAGTCGCTCGGCTGACGCGACGGCCCTGGAGCAGCAGCAGCAGCAGCACCAGCAGCACCAGCAACAGCAGCAGCAGCACAGCATCCTGCCGTCCAAACGCTGCTGTTATCACTGCACCTACAGGAACCAGCGCCACCTGGCACTGCGCCCGAGCCCACTGCAGCAGCTGCAGCAGCCGCTCCTTTTGAACCAGCAACACCCGCAGCATCTCTGAGGCACGTGCCGCCACACGCCGACGAGCAAACGCAACTGCTGCGGTTGCTGCTGCTGCTGCTGACGCACTTGATCGAGCAGCGTCAGACAGCAGCACACACACCAGCCGTTGCTGCTGCTGCTGCCGCGCGTTCGCTTGCTGCTCCTGCTGCTGCTTCGGCATCCCTGCCGTGTCTCCTGCTGATGACACTCTGCTGCTGCTGCTGCAGATCTGCTGGACGCTATGCTGGAGCCGGAGCCGCATTCTTTGCAACAGTTCGCCGCCTATACGCAGCAAGGGCTGCAGCAGCAGCAGCTGCGAGTTCGTCCACCAGCGGACAGCAGCAGTTGCAGCGGCGGCAGATGCTGCTGCAGCTTCGTTACACAGATGCTGCAGCCAGGAGGCTCGGCTGTTGTCGGGGCTGATGCTGCTGACGGTTCTCCCGCTGCCGCCGCTGCTCACAGCAGTCGTTGCCTGCCCAACACCTTCTCCGATGATTTCTTCCTGTTGCTGCTCCTGCTCCCCCTCCTCTTCTTCCTCGTCTGCTGCTGCTGTTTCTCTTCGTGTCTTCTCCGCTCCTGCGCGAGCTTCGTCTGCTGCTAGGCTGCCGCCTGCCACGCGTGCTGCTGCTGCTGTGTCTCGTCCTGCCGCAGCAGAAGCAGCCGCCAGGCACCCCACACTGTGTCGGCTGCCGGCGGCGAGCCGCAGGCGCGTGGCTGTGGCGGAGGCAGCTGCAGCAGCAGCAGCGGCAGCAGCAGCAGCCGCGGCATCGCCGCAGGCACCAGAGGCCCCCCCCCTCCTGCTCGTCCTGCTGCTGCTCTCGAAAGAAGGGAACGTACTATACACTCCTCTCACAACAGGATTTGATCCTGCTGCTGCGCCTACTGCTGCCTCACGCGCCTGCTGCTGCACTGCCGCCGCGGCAGCAGCGGCTGCGGCAGCAGCAGCAACCGCCCCCACAGCAGCAGCAAGCGGTCGTCCAGAAGCCAGAGCGGCAGCAGCTGGGCTTCCTGCAGCAACTGACGCCTGCTCTCTTCTCATTGCGCTGTCATACGCTTCGCGCAACCTCACTACTGTTGCTGCTGCTTCTCCTCCTCCTGGTTCTTCTGGGGCTCGCTGATGGGAGGACGCATGCTGGGGAGGGCACAGCGACTGCGGCTGCTGCTGCGCCTGCTGCTGCGTCTGCTGCTGGACGGCAATAGCAGCAGCCTGTGCAGCAGCACTGGCAATGCCGGCTGCTGCTGCTGCAGCTGCTGCTCCTCTGGTGGCGGCGAGGTCAGCCTGCTGCAGCAGCGCAGGCAGCCGGGGGACGATCACGTCGAACTGCTGCAGGCGGTGGAAAAGAAACGCGGCGAGTTCCTGCAGCAGCTGCAGCAACAAAGACTGCTGCAGGTGCTGTTGCTGCTGCTGTTCCTGCAAACTGCTCAGCTCCCCCAGCCTCTCTCTCAACGCAGAGTTCTGCTGCTCAACCGCCTTCATGCGATCTACCAGAGTGAGCAGCACGTGTCCCCCCCCCCCGCTTTTAAATGTCTGAGACGAAGCGGCAGCACCAGTCCCTGCCGCAGCAGCCACACCTGCTCCCCCGCTCCCACCAGCACGGGCAGCACCTGCTGCGGCTGTGCCACTGCTGCCGTTGCTGCTGCTGCTGCTCCCGCCTCCACCTCCTCCTGCTGCACCTATCCCACCGCCTCCTCCTCCTGCTGCTGCTGCCCCATTTCCTCCTGCCGCTGCCGGCGAAGGGGCGGCACTGCTGCTACCGTTGCCCGCCGAAGCCACCCCCCCACCGACGCCGTTGCTGCTCCCCCCTGCTGCTGCTCCGCCGCCCCCTGCGCCTCTGCCGCTGCTGCTTCCTCCTGCTCCTCCTCCTGCGGCTGCTCCACCGACAGCAGCACCGGGCGAAAAAAGAAGTGGCGCCGATGACGGGAATGAAGGAGCAACAGCAGCAGCAGTTCCTACGTGCAGTGCTGCAGTAGCACACCCCACAGCACGGATGAGACACCAGGACGAGAAATTCTCTGGCATCTACAAAACTCAAAATTCTACGCGGCCTAAATTATCTACCACGCCTGTCGTTCGGATCACTCACCCGCACACAAGTCTCTTTCCACCGTCATTTCTACAAACGTATCTGTTCAGCTGCATTTGTTGATCCTTCCCTGCACTTACATACAAATACATACATATATATTGTCCACGTATACACCTATATTTATCTATACTTCTACGTATACGTAGGTAAACAGATAAAAGGACGCCTATATTCGTATGCGTCGTAAGTGAGACAGGCATGCTCATTTCTTCCTGTATATGGAAATCGAAGCATGTAGGTTTATACATTTATAGTTGTATACTTCTATATATATATATATATATATAGGGATAGACCTGTACCTATATTGTACGAATCTATTTATATATATATATATATGTGTACATAGATATAGATATAGCTCTGTGTATATATGTAGACCTATACAGAAGTATGTATATACACACACACACGTGCAGATATGAATCACTATGGAAGGGTGCGCCACGGGGTGTAGGTACAGTCGACACCTCCAGAGATGTCCGCTCGGTTGAGGGGTGTACGTACACCTGACAAGGGATACGGCTGTTGAGTGTCTGTACAACTGCGGAAGGATATACAGCCTTAGAGTGTCTGTACACCCGAGAAGGGCTGCGCCGTGCGCGTACGCACGCAAACAGCCATGCAGACTTGTGTCTGTACACCTAAGTACACATTATACATATACATATATACAGCCCCACTAGATGTGATTGCAGGCAAGTCGCTGCATATCTATTGCATGCGTGAAAGCATGCAGCAGCCATGCTGAGATCCCATTTTTGGGGTGTCGCAGGGAAATGACGCACAGGAGGAAGCAGCCGCAGCAGCAGCTGCTGGAAGATTTTGCAGCAGCAGCAGCAGCAACTCCTGCTGCTGCTGTCGTAGTAGCGCTCCGTTGCCGCCGCCACTCGGCTCCACGCCAGCAGCAGAAGCAGCAGCACGGCCCTTTATGCGTCCTGCTCCAGCAGGACCCGCAGCAGCATTGGCAGCAGCAGGAACAGTGAGGACAGCAGCAGGTGGGGGCAGCGCAAGTGCATACGGCCCGTCTGCCTGTTCTGCTGCGGCCTCTTCTCTGGCCTCGGGAGCGGCTGCTGCTCCTGCCCTGCCCGTTCTTTCTCCACCGCCGAACTGCGCAGCAGTGCCGCTGCTCTCTCCCCCCAGCCAAATGAGCAATTCTTCTAAGATTGACGTCTGCGGCACTCTTTGCTGCTGCTGCTGCATGTGCTGCTGCTGCTGCGCCTGCAGCGCGTCTGCTGCTTGCCTGCCACCTTGCGCTGCTGACGCTGCTGCTGCTGCCGCCGCCTCGGCCGCCGCAGCAGCAGCCGGAGGTAGAAAAGCACCATCTCCCTCGCGCCGCATATGAATGGGGTGGTGGTGTAGCAGCGGCTTCCACCCGTTTCCTTCGTCTCTTCGTTGCTGCTGCTGCAAGTGCTGCTCCTGCAGCGCGTAGACCAGCTGCTGCCGCCGGTCCAAATCCAGCTGCAGCAAATGTGCTGCTGCGGTTGCTGGTGCAGACGGCGGGGAAACAGAAGACGAGAAAAATGCTTCCTCCTCCTCATTCTCCTTTTTTTGTTCCTCTCCTCTTCCCGCAGCAACGCCACGCCTCTGTGTCTCGCCAAGCGCAGCAGCACGTGCACGTGGCGCCTGTGCTCTCCCCTCAGAAGCAGCAGCAGCAGCATCCGCAGAAGCGGCAGCAGCCGGTTCACTGGCAGCAGCAGCGTGTTCAGCAGCTGCTGCGCGGGAGCTCGCAGCACCAGCATCTCCCGTCGCTGCGGAACCTCTGCTCGTTCTTCCTTCTGCCGCAGCAGCTTGTGCTGCAGCCCCCTCTGGCGCTGCTGCTGCTCTTTCTTCACGACGAGAGAGTATAAATAAGTCGGGGTCGCTGCTGCTGCTGTTGCTGCCTGTCGTGCGACTTTCCACGCCGTTCGGTCCTGCTCCTGGTTTTGTTCCTGCTGTCTTCTGTTGCTGCTCCTTTTCTAGCAACTCGTCTTTCTGGTTCTGCCGCTCTCTCTCCGGCTCCTCTCGTCCTCTTCCTTCTCCTGCCTCTCGCTGCTGCTGTGCCTGTTGCATGGCATGTTGCTGCGGTGACTCTTCCGTCTGCTGCGGCTCGAGCTCGCGCATAGACGCGCATGTGTGCCTCGTCCAGGAAGGTGGCAGCTGCTGCACCTGGTGCTGCTGCTGCATCTGCATCAGAGACACACTGCTTCTTCTGCGGGCAACACGCCACATACCGCTGCCTGCATGGACACTTCCACCGCTGCGCCCTGTTGCTGCTCTGCCCACGTAACATGGCTGTTGCTTCTTTTTCTTCTGCCGCGCAGCACCACGAGCAACCGTCTCTCCACACCACGCCTCAGGACTACCCAACGCACAAGAAACAGACGCGTCCCTGCTGCTGCTGCCGGTCTCCTCAGCTTTGCCGTCCGAAGAAGCAGCACCGTCTTCGGCTCTCCCGTTGTTCCTGGCGCTGCTGCTGCTGTCATTGCTGCTGCTGCTGTCGCTGCCGTCGGTTGCAGAATCCTGCTGCTGCTCTTCAGCAGGACGAGCTCCGCCGTGCTGCAGAGCAGCAAATTCTTCCGTACTTCCTGAAGTGGTTTTCTTCGACGGCCAGGGAGAGAGTGAGAGCATCTCCAGGAGCGACCGCAGCAGGGAATTGAATCTCGTCCCGCCACCACCAGCTGCTGCTTCTGTTGCTGTCGGCTGTGCCTTTTCCTCCTGCCGCCGGGGGCTGCTCATGCGCGCCGCTGCTGCGTGCGTGGGTCTCCTGCTGCTGCTGGACGAGCTGCAGCTGCTGCTGTAGCGCCACCAAAGCCGGCTGCGGCTGCAGCACCAGTCGCTGCACCAGCAGCTGCTTCCCTCGCTGCTGCTGCTGCTCCTCGTTCTCATTGTCTTCTCTCCTTCTCACAAGAGAAACACTGCCGCTGCTGCAGCTCATGCTGTTGCTATCTCTTTCCATGTCCTCGTCCTTTTTACTTCCATGAATGTCGCCGCTGCCGCTGCCTAGTCCGCTGCTGCTGCCTAGCCCGCTGCTGCCGCTGCTACCGCCTTGCCCCCTGCTGCTGCTGCTTAGTCCGCTGCTGCTGCTGCTCTGAAGGCTGCTGCTACTGTCGTTTCTCTCTTGGTCGCTGCTGCTCCCGTAGTGGGTCTCCGTCCCAGCTCCTGCTGCTGGTGCTTCTCTCTGGCGCGACAGAGCAGTCCTCCTCCCGTGCTCGTGTTGCCGCGCCTTATCCTGTTGCTGCTGCTGCTGCGCCTTCTCCTGCTGCTGCGCCTTCTGTCGGTTCTCCTGCTGCTGCTGCTGCGTGTTTGCCCGGCGCTGCTGCAGTTCAGAAGGCTGCTGCAAAGTGTCGTCTTCCTGCTTCACGTCCAGCGAAGCTGCCGTGTCGCTGGCTGCAGCACCCCCCCCAACCATCTCTCCCAGGCTGCTGCTGCATGTGGCACTGGTGCCAATATTGTCGCTGCTGCGACTTCTTCCACTCCTGCTCGTGCTGTCGCTTGCGACTGCTGAGGCACCGGCTGCATGTCTCCGCTCACCCCGTCGCTCCTGCAGCACTTCACCCTCCACCAGGTTCTGCTGCTGTTGTTGCTGCTGCTGCGCGACGGTGCTCGGTGAGTTCTTCTCAGCAGCGCGCAGCGCTGCTGCTGCCGCTCCTGACTCCTCGACGGGTGGGTGATGCGCTGTCGCTGCTGCTTCGTCTGCTGCACCTGGAAGTGGCCCTGCGGGTGCTGCTTCTTCCGCCATTGCCTCCGCTGCTGCCGCTTCTGCGTCCATACGTGCCTCTTCCTCTTCATCTGCTGCAGCTGCACGGAGTGACTGCTGCTGCCAGTCCACAGCTGCCTCACGTGATGCTGGTGCTGCTCCAGAAGGAGGAGGAGAAGGCGCAGCAGAAGCTGACGAGGCGGGAGTCTCGGCAGAAGAATAACGGACGCCACCACCCGCTGCCACATCTGTCACCACCCGCTGCACTGCTGTTGCTGTTCCCGCTGCTGCTGCTGCTGCCTGCTGCTGCTCGCTGCCGGGAGCTGTAGCGTTTGCCTCGTCCCATTCGTAGTCTGCCCCTTCCCCTGGGCCAGCTTCTTCTCCTCTTCGTCCTTGGTTTGCTGCTCCTGCTGCCGGGGCGTGCGCTTTCGTTGGGGCAGCATGCGTTGCTGCTGCCGGCGATGCCACGGGCTGCCGCTGCTGCTCGCCATCCCAAGCCTGCTGCTGCGGCTCTACGTAGGAGTCACCTGCTGCTGCTGCTCTTCTACTAGCCTCTGCGCCTCCGACCCCACGCAGCCGCACGCGTTCTGCGCGCACCGAAGGCCGAGAAGTCTTTCCTGCTCCTGACCTATCTCCTCCACCTCCTACTCCTTCTGGAGCAGCAGCAGCAGCCGCAGCACCTGTCTCTTCTTCGCGAGCACCGTACGCAGCGGCCGCTGCTGCTGTATATTCTGCTTCTGCTGTGTTTGCTGCTGCAGTAATGAAGTCCTGCTCTCGCAAGCTTCTTTCTTCTCTCTCTTCTCCTGTTCCTGCACCCCTCCCTTGCTGCTGTCGTTGAGCTGCGGTACTCACAGCAGCGACAGCATCTGCAGCATGAGCAGCGGCAGCAGCACCAACAGACTGCGACGCTTCTTTCTCTTCTGCTGCTGCTGCTGCTCCTCTTGCTGCTGCTGCTCCTCTTGCCACTGCAGCCCTGTCGTCCAGCTGCTGCTGCGCAAGGTCGCGAAGAGCCCCTGTCTCTCTTCTTTCTCTTGCTGGTAATGCTGTTTCTTCATCCGCAGTAGCAGCAGCAGCAGCACCGTTTTCTTCCACCACTGTCGGCGTTTCTCTTGCTGCATCACCTCCTGCTGTCGCTCCTGCTGCTTCCTCTTCCTCTTCTCCTCCTGCGCAGGCTTCTTGAACAGTCGCGCGAGCACCAGCAGCAGCAGCATCTGGAGAAGTAAAAACAGCGGGAGCGTCACGCACAGCAGCACTAGCAGCGGCAACAGCAGCAACAACCTCGTGGCGCGCTGCAGCAGTCGCATCTGACGATGTGACAGCTTCCCTTTCTTCTACTTTTTCGTACATACTTTCTCTCTCCTGCCGTCCTTCTGCTGCTTGTCCTCTCCCAGCATCCTTCGAGTCTCTCACGAATTGCTTCTGCTGCTGCGAATCCCCGGCCTCCTCTTCCTGCCGCTGCTGCTGCTCTTCCTCCTGCTGCTGCTCCTTCTGCTGCTGCCGCTGCTCCTGCTGCTCCTGCTGCGGGTGCTCCTGCTGCGGGTGCTCCTGCTGCTGCTGCTGTTGCTCCTCTTCCTCCTCCGGTGGTGCTGCTGCTGCTAACACGGACTCGTCGCCGTCGCTGCTGCTGCTCGCATGCAGCTGCTTTTCTTCGTGTTGAATTTGCGATTCCAGAATTTGTATCCCCGTCGAACCAAATACCTGGAGAGCTGTTAAAGAGCAGTAGTAATATGGCGCTTCTGTCTGGTGGTGGGATAGAAGCCGCACTTTTATATATCTGCGAAACAGGTGCAGCGCAAGCAGCAGCACGGCGACAGCAGCAGCAACAGCAGCAGACGCAGCTGGAGCAGAAGCAGCAGCAGGAGCAGATGCAGCTGAAGCAGAAGCGGTAGAAGCAGAAGGAGCAAGACGAGGAGAAGGGGATGCAGCAGAAGCAGCAGCACAACGTCAAACACGAGAATGCGCTCCAGCAGATGCAGAGAGACGAGTAGCGGCTGCAGCAAAGAAAAAAGACGCAGCACGCACTACAGATGTGCGAGCAAGGGAGGGAGGAAGGAGACGGGAAGGGAATACGGAGAGAGCAGCGGGCGCCTGGAGGGCAGAAAAGCAGCAGCGGCTGGTGCAACAGGAGGACAGGCAGCAGCAGATATAAGCTCTCAGAGCACGAACGAGGAGAGGCGGCCCGACAGCTGCGCGCGCATGCGCAGAAAAGGAGCAGCACGAGCACAGCAGCAGCAGCAGAAGCAGCAGCAGCACCCAAAAAGACAGAGGCGGGAGGGAGGTGCCAGAGCGCGACACCAGCAGCAGAAAGCACCAGCACTAGCCACGCCGGAGCCAGTCACGCAGAGGAAGGCCCACCAGCAGCAGCCAGGCGCGCGCACAGAAGGAGGAGCAACAGCAGGAGCAGAACAGATGGGAAGAAAAAGTTATCAGACGTACTTGGCCCAGCAGGCACGGCCGCCATGAAGCAGCGAACATTCTTTTTCTACGTCGAAGACTTCCTGCGCTGCTGCTGCGTTCGTTTCAACGTTGGCCATTAGGCGCCACTGTTTCGTCGGGTACGTGTCTGAACTGCAGCAGTAGCAGCAGAACAGCAGCAGCAGGGCAGAACCAGCAACAGCAGCAGCAAGGAGACATAGAGACAGGAGCCGCACGCACAGCCCCACAGCAGCAGCAGTCCATCCCCTAGCATCAGCAGCAAGGACAAAGAGACAGGGGCCGGACCGACAGCCACAGCAGCAACGCGAGGCGCGGCAACGGCACCAGTGGCAGCAGAAGAAGCAGCAGTTGTAGGAGTCTCAGCGGCAGCAGCGGAAGCGGCGAAGGCAGCGTCGGGCGGGAGCAGCTGCAGCAGCAGTAATCGAAGCAAGGATAACGTCTCTCTGCGGAAGCGGCAGCACGAAGAAGAACGAAACAAGGCAACAGTGACGGCAGCAAAAAGAAAAATCTGTTGCAACACCAGCAACGGCTGTGACACACACACACACACACACACACACACACACACACGCACACACCAGAAAGCGGCAGCAGCAGCAACGGCATGCGGACCACAGCAGAAGCAGCAGCAGCAAGACCAGCAGGGGGTCGCCGCAGCTGCAGCCGCAGCAGCAGATAATAATGGGAAGTCCACCTGAAGCGGGACAACTTCAAGCAAAGCGACCGATCAGCAACAGCAGCAAAAACGCTAGGAGAAACAGCAGCAGAAGCGGCAGCAGTCAACGCAGCTCCTTGCAGCAGCAGCACCAGAAAAGCAGCAGCGGCAAAAGAACGTAAGCGCAGAACCGACAGCCGCAGCAGCACAACGGAAGCAGTAGCCGACAAAAAACCCAGAACCGCGCAGGTTCGTACGGGCTGCAGGGCAAGTCAGTCTCAAAGCGACATGTACAAGCAGCAAGCGGCCAGCCCAACCCAGCAGCAGCAGCGAGAGCAAGAAGAAGAGGCAGGAGCAGCTGACGTGCGGCAACCGGCGCAGCAGCAGCAAGAAGCGACGCAAGGCGAGAAAAGAGAGGAGAAGCAGCAGCAGCAGCAAGAGGAGCAGCAGAAGCAAGAGGAAGAGCAGCAGCAAC
>KL647309.1:326231-380605 GCA_000727475.1 Sarcocystis neurona
AGAGCAGCAGCAACAGACGCAGCAGCAGCAAGAGGAGCAGCAGCAGCAGCAGCAACAGAAGCAGCAGCAGCAAGAGGAGCACCAACAGCAACAGAAGCAGCAGCAGCAAGAGGAGCACCAGCAGCAGCAACAACAGAGGCAGCAGGAGCAGCAAGAGGAACAGCAGAAGAAAGCGGAGCAGCAGCAGCAGCCGAAGCAGTCACTGCGGCCTACCCTAGCAGCTGGATATGATGAAAAGGAGAAGCAAATATTTCCATGCTCCAGACAGCCACCTGCTCGACATGAATAGGTTCGATAAGAGAGAGGACAAAGTACTTCGGGTGCTGCTCGCAAGGAACGAGCATGTACGAGTCCACGTCGTAGTGCTGCAGCAGCAAAGCAGCAGGACGCAGTCGCAGCAACCGCATGCAGCAGCAGTAGCAGCAACGCAGGACGGCCACGCGCAGCTTCGGGCGACAGTCCATCCAGCAGCTCTTCACTTGCGCCGCAGCTCCAAGGGGAAGAAGACGCAGAAGAAAAACAACAAGAAGAAACAGCAGCAGCATCGCAGGCGCCAGACGCGCAACGGCGCAGCAGCAGCACCAGCGCCGGCGGCGCAAGAGCAGTGCAGCAGACGCAGCCAGCAGCAGCAGCAGGTGCAGACCCAGTCCCGCAGAAACACGCGCAGCAGCAGGGAAAAAACGCAGCAGCAAAAGACCAAAGCAGCACATCCAGCAGCAAAAACATATACACCTAACTACCATACATCTGCACCTGTTTATCTATCTATATCTACATCTATCTCTACCTGTATATTCACGTATATGCAGACATATCAAACACATACGCATATATACATATATATATGTGTATATCCTTTCTGTGTATCTATTTATCCTATATATATGTATATATATACGTCTACATATACGTATACATATAGGCACACATGTAAAATATATACACATATACGCATGCAGACACGAACACGTACTCCTACGTGCATATACGCATATACCACGTATATATATATATCTCTGTGTAGGCACACCCACACACAGGCACATATATATGCATATTTATGTATTGGCGCCACTCCTCGATTGCTAGATAGAAGTACAGACGGGAATATCTATGCAACTTCTTCCCCGCAGAAATGTGTGTGTGCGCACGTACATCAAATTTGTATATCCACACCATACAACTATACACACACTCCCACGTGATTATGTACTTAGACTCTCAACCCTGCGTACGTACGCAGATCAAAACATATATATATAGTGCGAGGGTATATCTACATGTGTACATATGTACATATATATATAGATATAGATTGACAGTCTCTTTATACTGCTAGATCGAATATATCTCTCTATATATACATGGACAGATACAGACAGACATAGACAGACAGTTAGACAAGAAGATATGGATAGATATGGGTAGAGAGAGATAGACAGATAGAGGTAGAAAGGTATAAATATAGATAGGCATGAAAAGATTGACATAAAAAGATGGATACAGTTTGATCAATATAGGTAGGTAAAGATAGGTAGATATAATAGATGTAAGTAGATAGATGTAGGTAGATAGGTGTGGGTATAGGTAGATAGATAGAGAGACGTAGATGGTCTATTTCATCTCTTATAACAGCTACATTTAAATCCCCACATGCGTACGCAAACGTATTTCAAGTGTACGTACACACGAAAAATACACATATACACATATATATATATACGCATGCATGTATGCATATGTATATATGTATGTATATATATGTACCTGCGTGTAGTGCGCATGCATCTGTAAAAGTGAACTGCACTTGCAGGGGCGTGTGTGAAGGTTGAGAGAGACAAGAGACGAAGAAATCTACAGAAGAATATCTGCTCAAACATTTAGTTCTTTATACGTATTGACGCTGTTCTCTTCCCTTCTCTGAACTAGTATACACGTGTCTACTGGTAGAATCTTTCTTTAAACTTTCTCCCTGACAAAAAGTTCCCCCGTTTTTCTCTTCCCCTTCATTTCTCTCTCTGTGTCGCACCGGATCCATCTACGTACATATATATATGTGCTGCCTGATTCTAAAGAGATACATACTCGATACTCCTCTTCTCTATTAAAGAGTCTGTCTGCACCGATACACACCGACAGTGCGTCTTCGTATGGAAACAAGAGATGCATGCGCCGCCCACCGTGAGCTGCAGATACCCCCCCCGCCTGCTGCAGATAATCCCCCTGCCTGCAGCAGATCCTACGCTGCCGTGGCTGTTGCTGCTGCTGCTGTTGGGCAGAGACCTCCCGTGCCTGAGGCAGATCTTACGCTGCAGCTGCTGTGGCTGCTGTTGTTGCTGCTCTTGCTGTCGCTACGACTGCTGCTGCTGCTACTGTTGTGGCTGCCGCTGCCGCTGCTGTTGCTGGTGTTCCTCTTGCCTGGACGGCCTTGATGTTGTGCATGCCCTTGCTGCTGGCCACGATACGGGCGCCTGCGTCTGCAGAAGAGAAATTAAACTTCACTCTTTCCTCCTCTAGCGGGCGTCCACGAAGAAACGGTCGCCCATGGAGCAGCAGCTCCTTCCGATGCGCCGGGACTGCAGTAGACGCAGTAGCATCTGCTGGTGCTCCAGCGACAGCAGCAGCAGCAGCAGGAGCCGGTTCGGGAGCCGCAACACCGGAAAAAGAATCTGTTGCAGCAGCACCACCAGCAGGGGCTTCACCAGGAAGAAGAGAAGGGGCAGCACCCTCAGCAGCAACAGGGCTCTCGCTGCTGTCCGTAGAAGCAGCACCTGCAGCAGTGGCCTCGCTACTTCCTGCAGGACGACGAGACGCGTCAACAGCAGCAGCAGAAAAAGATGCGTTGTCAACGGATGTTGCTGCTGCTGCATCTGCGTCGGCGGCAGGCAACGCGTGACTGGCTGAGGACGGGGCTCCGGAAGCAGCAGCATCATCAGCGGCGTGACCAGGAGGAGAAGGAGAAGAGGAAGCAGCAGCAGCAGAAACCGGAGAAGGCGACGGCTCTTCATTAGACGTCAGGGAAGAAGAAGCCCCGCCCTCGGCAGCAGCAGTAGAAGCAGCCCCATTCGCAGGCCGCTTTTCGACCTGCTGCTGCTGCTGCTTCCCGTCGCGCTCTCGTGTGTCGGTGCTGGCACTGCCTTGTGGGGTTGCGGCTGCTGCTGTTCCTTCGCTTCTCCAGCTCTCGCCAGCCTCGCCGCTCCCCACACCGGCACCAGGCTTCCCGTCAACATTAACTGCGACAGCTATTGCTGCTCCGGCTCGTGCACCTTCTCCTCTTCCGCCCGAGAAGTCCGCTGCTGCTTCTTCTTCTCCTCTCGACCCGGCTTTCTGCTGCTCGTCGCTCTTCTCGTGAGCACCCTCCTCCCGCTGCTGCTGCTGCTGCCTTGCCTCTCCTTCCATACGCGTCTCGCCTATTTCCCCTCTCTCACACGGCGCCTCCTCGCAACTCCCGCTGCTGCTGCTGCCTGTGCTGCTGCTGTTGTCCTGGTGGTAGGAGACGGCGGTAGCTTCCCAGGAGGACTTGGATGCGGCAGGGGGCTGCTGCTGCTGTTTGAGCTGCGGAGGGGAGGAAGCACCAGCATTTGCTGTCCCAGACACTGGTGCAGGCTGTTCCTGCGTCAGCTGCCGTGTGTCGTCCTCGATTTCTTTATTCTCTGCGTCTTGTTCGGGTGACGCTGTCTGCGCCTGCTGCGGTCGCTGCAGTCCTCGTTGCTGCTGCTCTGTCTCATTCTGCGACGTCGCTTCCTTCTGCAGCACAAGATGTTCTGCTGCTGCTTCCTCTTGCCGCTGCTGCTGCTCCTGTTGCTGCTTCATGTTCTTTTCAAGCCTCTCCTGCTGCTCCTGGTTCACGTCTGCGGCCAGTGCGCGCTGTTCCTGTTCCTCCGCTTCTCTTCGCTGCAGCGGCGCACGCTGCGCACGTCCCCCTCCTTCCCGCTGTTGCTGCTGTTGGTGTATCTGCCGTTCTTGCTGCTGCTGCTGCGAAGAAAACGGAAAAGAAGGACCAACAGGAGGAGGAAAGTCAACACAGCCGTGGCCCGCTCCTGCCCCTGCAGGGCCCAAAACGTAGATGCCCCTGTTGCGATGTGGGGAAGGGGATATCGCCGTGCTGCCCACACCCGCCTGAGCAGCTGCAGCTGTGGCGGCGGCAGCAGCAGCAGCCGCCGCTGCAGCAGCAGCAGAAAGTGGAGAATTTCGACCTCCTGCTGCATAGTCGAACAGCGAGGAAGGATACGCGGACGCAGCAGCAGAGGCAGATGATGCCGCAGCAGCAACAGAAGCAGACGCAGCAGCCGCAGCAGCAGCAGCAGCAGCCACTTTTGCCTCCTCCTCCTCCTCGGTGGCGGCCACGTCTCTGCTGCTGCCGAGGAGAAAGTGACTTTCGAGGTTAGCGACACCGGCCGGCGGCAGCAGTTCACTGCAATACTGCGTCGTTGCTGCTGCAGCCGCGGCTGCTGCTGCTGCCACTGCTGCTGCTGTTGCTGGGTCTGGCAGCCCCTGCGATGAGAACTCCGAGTGAAACCCCCCAGTGGGCGGCGGCTCTGCGCGAAACAGCACGCGCATGCAAAGTTCATCCGAACTTCCTTCATACTACACGCATGCGAATATATATATATATACACGTATAAATAAAGAGAGAGACAGGCAGACCCGCGAGACACCCTCAGAGAGACACACAGAGATCGAGACACGGGGCAATCTACGATGATTACTGGCTGCCATATATATAAATATATACATATATGTAAGACCTATACATACATATATATATATATATACTTATTCATATAAGTCTGTGTGCGTGGTGACTCTCTGCTGCTCTCTCTCTCTCTATATATACATATGTACATGTACATGTATGAGGATACGCCTGTAGCTACTGGCTGCTAATATAATTCTATCTACCTACATATATATGTATATATATGTATGTGGTGGGTAACCGCTGGTACCTATCTTTCCATCTACCTATCTACACATATATATATATATATATATATGAGTACACGCCTGTGATGACGACCTGCTGCCATCTATCTACACATATATATATATATACGTATAGATGTGGAGAAGAAGCGTTATGAGCAGGTATCACAGAGCGAGGTCCGCTGCCTGCCTTCCACCTCATTTCTCGAGTCCGTACATATATGAGTACGCCACCGCAACAGGTTTGCCCACAGGTGCGAATCGCCTGTTGATATATACGGAAGAGAAAGGCGCTTGAAAGTAGAAGAGACACATCTCCTTCCTGCTGCTGCTCGTCTTTTGTCATGCTGTCGCAGCGGAAAACTTCCACAAGAACGAAGCGGCTTCCCAAAGACATGGAGACACAGAGAGATAACTGGTTGATGAAACTCTCACCCACGTCGCTGTTGAGACACACAAAAGCGCATTCTTCACACGACTTACCTCCCAAGTTTGCTTCTCTCCTATTATACTCTCCTACAAAGACGCACATATACATATATATATATGTATGTATAGGCAAGACCTCTCGCGGCACTTAGGTGAGGCACCCGTACATGCGTGGTCCTTATTCATCTTTTCAGAAGTACACTGGTGGATTAATGTTTGCTTCTCTTTCCCGCATGCATACGCATTTTAACTCGTATATGTGTCCATCCATATCTATCCATCTATACATGTTTACGGAACACACATATATATATATGTATAGCCAACGTAGATCTAGGCAGGGAGGCACGTGGAGTCTTCGTTTGGCAGATGCGGTGCAGCGAGGAAAACGCAGCAAGACCAGCACGAGCAGCCGCGCAGCAGGAGGGGGACCAGGAGGAGAAGTAGCTGCCGCAGACCAGCAGCAGCAAGAGCAGCAGCCGTACGAAAGAGGAGGCGAGGCACCTGCAGCAGTACCCGCGGAAGCTGCCAACCGCGTACCGGTAGAAACTCAGCGTGACGGACCCAAGGAGCAGCAACCGCCGCTGCAGCGCAGTCCGCATGCAGTCGCACAGGAGCAGCAGCAGTCGCTGGCCCCACCCCGGCAGCAGAAGCAGCAGCAGCAGCGGCACTGGTAGCCATCCCAATCCCCCTCGCACGGTGAACAACTTCTTCATCACCCTCCCACGGCTGCAACAGCAGCAACGTGTTACCTGCGGCTCGCAGCCGTCTCATGGATGGACAATTTTGTGTCTATACAGGGCCGTCAAAAGCACGCCCATAGATAAACGCATATATATGCGAGACGACGGGTACTCAACCGACACACATACATATGTTTGTATAGATTAGGATGCGTAGTGGACGCGTCCACAGATATACACACGTACATCGACACTAGTGCATATATCTATCTACTTGATGTTCTTCCGTCTTTTCTTTCCTCTCTCTCTCTTCCTTCTGCGTATATAGATACGCATACATAGACAAGGGCGCATGCATCTATCTGTCCGGTGTTCTCCCGCTGTTCAGATGTATATATATATATATTTGATGGCGCATTCCACACGTGTACACAGCATATACCTACAGAAACAGAGGTGGATATACCTACCTGCTTAATAATATTCTCTCTCTGTTTCTCTCTGCCTCTCTGTCTGTCTCTCTCTTTGGGTGTATATACGAGCAGGGAAGACAGAAGGGCGTCCCGTGCAGCAGTGGCAGCAGCAGCAGCGGGTGAGGCGACATGCTGTCCATACCTGGCAAGGAGAAGAAAGTTTCTCCTGCGACAGCTGCCGGTCTATATGCTGGAGCTGACGAAGAGAAAACGGCAGCCGCATCTTCGTCTGCCTCGTTTGCTGTTGCTGCCGCCGCCAGCCTGCTGCTGCGCTCGTCTCGTACGTTCCTCGCGCCGCTCCTTGGGGCCCTCCCTGCGGCAGCACTGTCACCGCCACCAAGGGCAGCGGTAGCGTCCTCGTCAGCTAGAACAACAGGAGTTTCGTCTTCAGCTGCAGCAGCAACGGCAGCTCCTTCTTCGCGCGCAGCAGGAAGAAGCGCAGCTCCCTCCGTACCTGCCGCCCACGCAGCAGCAGGAGCACCAGCAGGAGGAGGAGCACCAGCAGGACGCGCAGCAGCAGCTGGAGGAGCAGCAGAGGCAGCAGTCTCATATGTCTGCGGAGTGGCCGAGGGATCAGCAGCAGGGAAACACGATCTCTCGACAGCGGCAGCAGGAGCGTCCCTGGCGCTGGCAGCGGGTGCTGCAGTTGTGCGAGGAGAGACCTGCTGCTCCTGCCGTTCTTGCTGCTGCTGCAGCGCCGGCGTGGTAGGCAAAAGGAAAGAGAAAGGCGAAGCAACGTTGCAGAGGCTGCGATCTGAGATGTGCTGCTGCCGAACGCAGCTGCCTTCCCCCATTGCCGGGATGCATGCCCCGCCTCCTGCTGCTGCTGTCTCTTCCCTGGCGCTGCTTGGGTCAGCCGCATCAGCAGGTACGGCAGCAGCAACATTTTCAGCAGTAGCAGCATCAGCATCCCCAGCAAGCGGAGCAGCAGCTCGGTCACATTCCTCACCCGTACGTGCTGCTGCGGCTGAACCAGCCGAGGGTCTTGCCGGTGAAAGTACTGCGGCTGCATCAGACGAAGAAGAGGTAGCAGCAGGAGTAGCAGCAAGGCGGAGAGCAGCCGCAGAACGAGGACCATCCGCAGGGCGGAGAGCGTCCGCAGCGGGGAGAGCAGCAGCAGGACGGAGAGCAGCCGCTGCATTGGCTGCTGCAGTTGAGACGGGCTTTCCGGCGACTGTGGGGGCAGCAGCAAGACCAGCAGCAGCAGCACAGTGGTTCGTGGCAGCAACAACGTAAGGCGCATCATCTGCTGTGCTGCTGCAGCTGCTACTTCCCTGCAGCAGTCCCCCCTCCCGCAGATCTCTCTCCCCACAAAACGACCTGCTGCTGCCAGTGCTACTGCTTGCTTCCCTCCGGTCAGCGCTGCAGTTGCTGCTGCTGCGGGTAAATACTTCTTTCTCTGCAGCACCTGTGAGAAGGAAAAACGCTGTCTTGGCGGAAGTATCGCTGGACAAACAACACACGTCTCTGCTCGTGTCGAGTTGCCCGCTGCTGCTGCTACCTGTCACACACGGGGTGCTGCTGTTGTTGCTGCTGCCGGTGGCGCCGTTGCCACGGTTGCCCCGCCTGCTGCTACAGCTGCTAGGGTCGGCACCGTGCGAGATGCAGTCGCTTGGTGGGTCGGCTGCAGCCACAGCAGCAGCGGAGGGAGGAGCAGCAGCAGCAGCAGCACGGCGAATAGAAGCAGCAGCACCAGCAGCAAAAGCGACGGCGTCTATAGCGGTTGACTCTTCACGCTTCAACTGCTGCTGCGTCCTGTAGGGACTGCCTCTCTCTACGTCAAGGCTGTGCCGCGCACGCGCTGTTCCTTCCCCCGTATCTACGAACGGAGCGCGTGTCGTCGTCGCTGCTGCTGCTTCTCTTTGTTGTGGCACGTCCGCAATGGCTGCTGTTGCTGCTGCCTCTTCGGTTGACGCTGCTGCAGCGGCTCTCGCTTCTTCGCCTGCCGTTGCTGCTGCTGCTGCTGTTGCAACGTCTCCCCCTCTTCCTCCGCCCGCGGAAAAGAGAGCTCCATCCCCTGCTGCAGCGCTTCCTCCTTCTCCATCTGCATTACCCGGTGGCGCTGTTGCTCCCATTGCCGTCTGCTCGAAGAGAAATTCCCAGACCTGCTGCTGTGGCTTTGCAACACTGCACGCGTTCCTGGCGGCTTGCTGCTCCTCAACAGAACGGCGCTGCTGCTGCTGCTGCACCTCAGACAGCGTGACTCTCTCCTGCTGCAGTCCCCTGTGCTGCTGGTGCTGCTCCCACGGCAGCAGACGCATGCTCTCCTCCTCTCCGTTCGCCTGCTGCTGCAGTAGCAGAGGCGTGTCTCCAACCTGCTGCTTCGAGCTCGCTCGCACCTGCTGTTGCCTCCTCAACTGCTGTGGTTGTCCTTGCTGCTGCCGCGCTTCACGCTGCTGCTGGTTTCCCTCCGACTGCTGCTTCTTCTCTTCTCGCTGCGGGACCGCGCAAGACTCTTGCTGCAGCAGCTGCTGCTGCTTCTGCATCTGCTGCTCCACTTGTTCCAGCGTCCGCGGCACTGCAGCCGTAGCGCTACTCCCCTTACCCCAAGCAGCAGCTGCAGCACCACCTACAACATCGCCCGCAGAGCGTCCCCAAAGGAAGTTGCTGCTGCTATTGCTGTCATCTACCTCCGGCCATTGTTGTTGCTGTTGCTCGCTGTTGTCCTCTTTCTCCTCCTTCTCCGCCTCCTCCTGTCTGCATATCCGCACCTCCGTCGAGTGTGGTTGCTGCTGCTGCTGATTCTGCTGCGGCTGGCAATCTGCTCTGTTACTCGCTGTTGTGCGTGCATCGGTCAAAAGCTCGTCCTCGCAGGAGCCATTCCTTTTCACCACGCAGCTGTTGCTGCTGCTCCCCATCACTCTCCTGCTGCAGCAGCCCGGCTCCTCACCGAGCCCCCTGCTGTCTCCACCGCCGCTACTGCTGCTGCTGTCGCGTCTGTCGCTCTTCGGGCCGCCGCAGCTGTCCACCTCATTCCTGCAGCTGCTACTGGGACTGCGCGCGACACCAAAGTCAGCCCTGCTGCTGCTGCTATCCCTGCTGCTGCTGCTATCTCTGCTGCTGCTGCTGTCGCTGCCGCAGCTCGTATCGCTGCTACTGTTGATATCGCTGCTGCCCGTAATATCGCTACTGCTGCTGATATCGTTGCTGGTGCTCACGTTGCCGCTGCAGCTAATATCGCTGCTGCTGCTGCTGATAGTCTCGTGGCTGCTGCTGTTGCTGACGTGGCTGGTGCTTCCACGTCTCGCGTTTTCCCTCCCATGTTGCTGCTGCAACAACGGCAGCGGGCTTCCCTCTGCCGCGTCTGCTGCTGCGGCTCCTGGCACGGCTTGCTCTATCCTAACTTCTTCTTCTCCCCACTCGCCAGCAAGACTTTCTGCAGCTCCACGTCCTGCGCCATCCTTCACTTGCTGCGTGGCTGCTGCTGCTGCAAGAGCGCGTGCGCCTGCTGGTGATGCCGCTCCACCTGCTGCTGCTGCTACTGCAGCAGAACGGGCGGGGGACCCTACAGGAAAAGCAGCAGCAGCAGAGAGTATTTTGACACTGCCTTCATACACGTGAGAGCCCGCTTGCTGTTGCTGTTGCTCCTCCGCACGTACAAAAAAAGCTGCTGCATGCAGAGGACACCCGCTGCTGCTGCTGCAGATAGGAAACGGCGTGCTGCAGGCGCGCGTACAGCTGCGGAGCTGCTTGACAGAGGAAAGAGGAAGCCCGAACAGCAGCAGCAGGAGAAGACCAATGACGAAACGAAACGACAGGCAGCTCCCCTTCGCCTGGCAGAATACTGCTGCTGCTTTTTCCGTTGTAGACTTCATGTTGCTCTTGTGCTGCTTCCCGTGCGACCCTGCGCCTGCTTCCTGCTGCCGCCGCCGCCGCTGTGCTGCCGCTGCTGTTTCCCTGCTGCTGCTGTTGCTGCGTCCTGCTCTGGGCTGCTGCTGCTGCTCCTGCATGCGTGGCCTCGCCACAACGACGGAGGAAGAAAAACTTCTCCTGCTGCAGCATTGCGAGAAAAAAGACGCCAGAACGCACCAGCAGAACAGGTAGCAGTCGCAGGATTTGCTGCCGCTGCGTCTTGGCCCCGCTGCTGCTGCTGCAGCTGCTGCACCAGTGCCCTGCAAAGGCTCTCGCTGTCAAGCTCCTGCTGCTGTCCTCACGCGTCTTGTCTGTGCTTCCTCGCTGCTGCAGCCCCCCGCGACTGCTGCCCACCCACATATGTATTATCGAAGAAGAAGCACAGCATACAAATTTCCCCTGCTGCGTTCCTGCTGCAGTGGCTCGACTCCTCGCCGTGTCAAGCCCTCTGCTGTCCCTCACCACGCCGCACTCTCTGCAGTTGCTGCTGCCCCACAACCGCCGCAGCAGCTGCTGCTGCTCTCGCTGCAATTCTGCTGCTGCTCTCGCTGCAATTCTGCTGCTGCCGTAACTCTCGAGGCTGCTCAACAGATGTCGCTCTTGCTGGTGTCAGCCTGCTGCTGCTGCTCTTGATTGCCCTTTTCGTTACGCAGAGTCTGCCGCTGTTGCTGTTCTTCCTGCTTCTGCCGCTGCTCGTACAACAAGCGTCTCTGCAGCTCCTCGTCTAAAAAGTAGCAAGCCACCTGCTGCCACTGGGACGCCTGCTGCTGGTGCTGCTTTCTATGTAACTGCAGAGATCGCGTTGTCACCCCGTTGCTCTGGCTGCTACGGCTGCCGCGCTACTGCAGCGGGTAGATCGTCTGCTGCTCCTGCAAATAACGACAGGCAGCTGCTGCTGCAGCGGGTACTGCTGCAGCGGATGCTGCTGGTGCGCGCAGGCGTCTGCTGCTGCCGTTGCCGAGCAGTCCTGCAGCAGGACGCACTGCGAATGGCCAGTGCAGCTGCTGCTGTTGGGATAAGGAGGAGAGAAGGCTGCGGGGGGCGGCGTCCGCAGCTGTTGTACAACTCTCACAGAGCGCTCCTGCTCCCGCGTTCAGGTGCAGCTTCTCAAGCAAAATGCCTACCACCGATGCTGCTGCAGACCGCTGTCGGTTTCCTCCTCCTCCTGCTGCTTCGGCTGCTGCTGCGTCTCCTCCTTCTCCTTCTCTTCCACCTCTTGCAGCTCCGCCGTCCGTGCTGCAGCTGCTGCTGCTGTTGCTGTTCCTTTGCGTCCTGCTGCTGCTGGACCGCGGGAAGACAGATAGACCTGCTGCTGCCGCGGGTGCGGCAAACGCCAACAGCAGCACGTAGCGCAGTTGATCAGCAACATCAGCGAAGGACTGCTGCAGCAATGTTCAATAACTGACGCTGCAGCAGCGACACAAAAAGACCGTAAGGAGAAGGATACGCAGCTACGCAAAACGACGTCCGCATACATGACTTCAAAGAGAGAGAAGGATGCACACGCATGTTTACGCGTAAGGAAAGGCAACTATGAAGGTCGCTATGGAGCCAGCATACAGTACTCTCTCTCTATGTATGTATATATATATGATATATGTGCGCCGTGATTCTGTCTCGCTCTCTCTCTCATAAAAGTTCTTTGAAGAGAGAATGACGTGGGTATGTGTGCGCGCGTCAGCACAGACGTGTACGTAGGTCGCTATGAAGCCAGCTGTAGCTCTCTCTCTATATATTCCCATTCACATGCAGCACCCTAGATTCTTCGTCGCAGCCAGTGGAGAGACAGCGGCAGCAGCAGCGCAGCCGTCGGTCTCGTCCTGAGCGGTGCAAGAGCAGCAGCGTCGTCGCTGCCTGAATCCCTCAAAAGGACTGCTGCGGTGCAGCACGAGCAGCAGCAGTGGCAGCGGCAGTCTCGGCAGCGGTGAAAAGGCTTTGCTGCGCAGTGCAGCACGAGAAAGTTGCTGTATTCCGCCCCCACGTCGTCCCGGGCACGGCGGAAGAAGCAGCAGCAGCAGTCAATCGGGCTGCAGCAGCAGCAGCAGTGGTCAATCGGGCTGCAGCAGCAGCAGCAATCGCACTACTGGAAGGGGGGGGCTCAGAGGGGTGTGTAAACGAGAGAGAAAGAACGGCAGCAGCGACGGCGGGCTGGCCCGGGGAAACGAGGCAAACAATCTAATCGACAGCAGAATCAGCAGCATCGGCAGCTGCTGCGGTTTCCTCATGTAGTTGCTGTAGCGGTGCAGCACAGACGTACAAGGGGGAAAAAGAGTGTACCAAGAAGCAGAAGAGGAGAGAAAAATACTGCAACCGAACCAAGAGTAGGCCTCCGTCTCTGCAGTCACCAAGCCGTAGCACCGCTGCCAATACCTCTGTGAAGCGCATACGCAGCTAGTCCGCGGGACATGTCCGCCCGTCCACCCCTCTTTGGTCCGCGGAGCGGCTGGCGGTGAGGAAGAATGTTTTTGTCCGTACACTTCTGCTGTTCGTGCGGTTGCTGCTGCTGAATAAGAGAGAAGCAGCCCAACTAGCAGCTGCAGAAGCCGCTCCAACTACAACCTCAACTCAGTTTACCGATGATGGCCTCAGTCGCGCGGTAGACAGGAAAACGAGAAGTTTGCAGTGGGAGAAGAAGAGAATGAGCGAGAAGAAGAATCGAAAAGGCGAACATTTACGGAGGAGCAGTTTACCAGCATCAGCAGATGCAGCAGACGTTGTGATGAGAGCACATGTGCTGCAGCGAAAATCGTCACGACGGCTGCTGCTGCATGCGCTCCTCCGCTCTTTCCCATGTGCCACAGGCGACCGCACTACCACGGCTACACACGGCGCGGTACGGGCGTTTCGGCTGCTCCCGAGAGGGCTTCTTCGTGATGCTGCTGCTACACGGGCGCTGCTCCTGGTGCTACGCATTTGCTGCTGTTCCTGAGGTGCATGTGCTGCTGTTGTTGCAGTTGTATGTGTACTGCTTCTGCGGTCGTTATATCTGCTTCTTCCTGCAAATGTTGTTACGCGCGTGCTACGGCTGCTGCTGCTGTACCTTCCTGCAAATGTTGTTACGCGCGTGCTACGCCTACGGCTGCTGCTGCTGTACCAACTGCTGCTGCTGCCTCTGCTCCTGCTGTTGTCAAATGTGCTGCTGCTGCTGCCAGTTGATGTCGTCCTGCTGCCGCCGCTGCTTGTGCTGCTGCTAATGCTGCTGCCGCACGTGCTTCTGCTGCTACTATGCATGCGGCGGCAGTTCCTGTCTGCTGCAGTCTCTCCTGAGACTCTCGACGGTGTCGCCGGTGTTGCCGGTATATGTTGCTGTAGCTGCTGGCGTAGCTACAAGAACTCGTGTTGCGACTAATCGTGCTGCTGCCGGTGAAAGCGGGGCTGCCGCCGCTCAACTACTGCTGCCGCCACTACTTCTACTGTAGTACGCCCCGCTGCTGTCGCCCTTGACAACAGTACTCTGCCGTTCTTTCTCTTGTCGTGCTGCTGCTGCACTCGCACTACTGTTTCACTTGCAGCTATCGGTGCTCGACGCGCTTCTGCTGACGCTGCTGCCTCTGCTGCTGCTTCTGAATTATTTGCTGGTGTTGCTGCCACGACTGCTCCTGCTATGGCTGCTACTGCGCGCCGTCGCTGCTCCTGCATCTGTTGGTCATCCATTCCATGTCGGGGTACCATGAGGTTCCGTGCTCCTCCGCTCCGCTCGGCAGTTGGTCGGCAATTTTTAATTCGATCTAGGTATTCATTGATACGTAGAGAGGTAGATGAACAAGGAGGTGAATCGGTAAACATCTAGAGCTCATACACACACACACACACATATTCCCGGGAGTCTGTGCGAGTATACATATCTATTTATCTAAATCTATCTATCTATATTTATACCTGCTCAACCGTATGTATGTCCATGTGTACACAGTGTGTGTGTGGACGTGAACAGGCGTTTTGATATCTATGTACGTATGTAGTTTTACAAGTAGATGTGAGAATACACATATCTGCACATGCAGACGCGAGAAGCAAAGATGGACACAGTGAGGAAGGCACAGAAGCATGATAGACAGACACACGTGCAAGTTTGTGGAGAGAGACGTGTACGTATACACGTGTGCTCTTCTGTATGTCCACACGTTCAGGTTAATGCAAAAAGTGTGTATATTTGTGTGCACATATTCGAATTTGATACGTGGGCAGGTTGCAGTAGTTATGTAAATATCTATATATATACGTACGTATGTATACGTGTAAGCCGTCATGTATATATGCGCGTACACTTACGCGTATATACGTATATATATTTTTGCACGTTTACGCACACACGAATATATGTGTATATATATGTACATATGTATATACATATATATACATATGTGGTGAGCACGTACATGCACACACACGAATATGCGTACGTATTCGCGCTCACGTACGAATATACAGGGGTACACACGCTTTTCTCATCTTTATACATCGTCTTACTGAGTTTTTGTACTTCTTGAATTAAAGAATAGCACTGTGTTCTTGCCCACATTGGAACACCGGACCTTGGTGGCCCACGCTCGACAAGGAATGCATCAGTAAAACTGCCGTTACCACTTCTCGCCTCCCTCTTTTCGTATGAGAGTAAGGTGCGGCATCTATCTCACTAATACTCTTGGCACACCACAAAAACGGCTGGACAGCGTTTCAAAAGGGTATGTTACCATGAAAGTACATCAACGGACGTAAACAAAAATGTCATTGTTTTACCAGAGACCGTCTCTCGCACAGCGGTTGTTGCACACTTTGTAACAAGATAGACACACTGCTTGACTCGTTTCGTCGGAAGAGTGTGAGGGAGCTTCTCCACTTGTGAGTCTGGTGCTTATGCGGATTGCTTGAAGAGGGTTGCATTCGAGCGCGTATACAACTGTGACAACATTGGAACCAGGCCACCTTACCCTACTAATGCAGCGCAATACTGTCTAAGGTAGCCTTTTTCAGACGTGGAATTGACGGTAGGGAATGCCGCTGATCTTGGAATTGCGTGTTGAGGACTCCGCACTTTGGAAGGCCACGTTCAGAAAGGAAAAAGGGTCAGTGCAGCGATTGGTTTTAGTCCTGGGTGTCAGTCATATGGAATAGGCCTTCACGACTCCAGTCCAACCCTGACAGTGAGTTAACTTGCTTATCCAGCTTTATGGGCGTGAAAACGAAGCTATTCGCCCTCGCAAATTTACGTTGCGCGTCTTCATTCGTGTGGACGTGGGAAATTTGGGACACGCATAGAATGTGAATTTTTTGTGTCTAGCGTAGCTGTGTACAGAAATGGAAGAGTTTTGTGTACATTAACTTGCACTTCCGGCTGCTTCTTGGAAGTCTTCAGTTTCGTCTGCTGTTTCCATTTTTGACAACGTAAAAGTATGTGCACCGGCGTGCTTGTAGGCGGAGATACTCTCATAAGCGGAAATTCCCGTAGTTCTTCATCAGTCTTTGACCACAGTCGATATTTGCGATTGTCAACAGGGTGAGAAAAAATTGTTTCCTACCAGCTTTCAAGTGGATGTACCGTATGATTACCACTCCTAATTATGTGCAGTGACGGCAAATTTAGCCCCTTAATATTCACTTTCCTTATTCGGTGCCTTGCTCTGCACCAGACACGTCGGCGTTGACCATCACGTGTTTGAATACTACACACGGCTACTCGCACGATACACAAGAACAACACACCAGAGCTTTCGGCACTTTGCACATTCGGTTATATGTGCGGACATCTAATGGTGCAGGCCTAAACGCATCTCATGTCACCCTTTGTAAGCCTCTGCAGCAAATGAGGACCAGAACACTTGGCCATATCACCTTCAGAATTCTAGACAGCGCTGAGGCTGTTCAAGAGTATTGGTGCGGTCAGAAGCACCCAAAAGGATGGTTTTTTCTTCATTGTGCCACCCACGTATGGATTCAGCCAAGAGTGCAACAGAGTGAGAGCCGCAAGGAATGGTACACAGTTGGAAGCTGAAACGGAAACGACGACAACCACACCCCTGCACAGCTGCTGCTCCAAGCAATTGCCGAAGGCGTGTTTTTCCACGTCTGTCACAAAATTTGAACGTACGTGGATATGGATCTGCGTCTGTGTACAGATTTGCAACGAGATACTTCTTCGTGGATACACCTGAACGGGAACGTCACAAGATTGAAGTTCCGAAGAAAGTACGCTCCCAAAGATTGATCTATATCTACAGTATTAAACCGTCCATGAACTAGCTTTTCGGCGAAGACAAGCAAAAGCTCTTACGTATTTGACCTGCAGCAGAACAAACTCGTGCCCACCTTTGATATCGGATGGGGGCCAGTTGCTGCTCGCGGCAGCCTACCGAACAAACAAACAGCTCTCGTTTGCGTCGCAAACTGTGACCCTGTCTGGCGACTTTTGTCCTGCCGGACACGCTGCTACAAAGGTGAACTGCCGCAAAGCGGCACAACCTGTTTAAAGCAGTTTTTGAGGGCTGGTATTCCTGCGGCATCTGCTGCTGCTTTTTTCACTGCTGGCACTGCTGCAAGGGCTCCGGCCCTTCTCTTTCCGAGCGCAGATGCAGGTACTGCTGGTCACCTCTTGTTAGTGCTGCTCCTTCCCTATCTCGTTGCTTCAGGATAATGCTGCGTCCTGCTCTTGCTGATCTTCCATTCTGCCCGCTGTGGCGCACTTGGTACTCTCCTTGTTAGTGCGCTATCATTTTGCTGCTGTCGCTGCTTGCCTCTACAGTGAACACCTCGAGCGTCACTGCTGCTGCCTCTGTAGGCGTGCTGCTCACCTTTAGTGTTCCTGCGATGGGTGCTCTTCTGCTTGTGTTCTTGTTCTCCCTGTGTGCTGCCACAAGTTTTCCCTAAAGACGGGGAAGCGCGTGTCAGGCAGACAGGTGAAGAAGATTTGAAGTACGCCGCCCATGTAGAAAGTAGTAAAACATATATTTTAATAGAGAACAAAGTTATAGGGGAAGTCGACGCAAACGTAGACTACGCATACTTTGCAGTGTGCAATCACCTGTCGGGGTTCTGAGCCAGCTGCCCATGTTAATGAGGCACCCGTAAGGGTAGGCGCAAGACGGCTAATTTGTCGCATTAGTACTTCGTGATGCTTACATGCCCGAATATGGAAGGCGGCGACGACTAAAGGTACATAGAGTAGTATCCCTAGCATAGAGACTGTGTTTCATCGTTGTAGAGGTACTATGAAGAATGATTTTACGTAGACACCTAGATGAAGCTTGCTCTAGAAGAAGTTTGTGTATACAACTATACAGACAAGTGAACTGCACGGAAGAGACGATGTATACGTACAAACCGCTGCGGCTGATGGACATGAAACAGGCGGCAACACAATGAAGTAGGCACATTCACTCTACAGCCCTACAAGGACTTCGAGCAAATGCATTTAGACACAGAGGTGGTCTCAGGGTAAACAAGGTAGACAACAGTGAGTCAGGCGGAGAGATAGTACAACATCGCAACCACATTTGAAGCCACCAAGACCCTCATTCCAGTGTATGTATCCAGCGATAACCGGGGACGTGTCACGCCCGCGCGTCTACAGGCGCTGTTGCGTTGCTAACTGTCCCCACACATATATCTACCCATAAATGGACACACGTGCCTTACATACACGCCTATACATAATTTTATGTAAGGAGATGCAGGCGCATGTAAAGTCATGTGGGAGGCACTGGTGCAGCTGCCGGAACAACGCATGTGAAACACCAGTTCTACGGATGCGCGTCTGCTCATTCATACATCGAGATCCAGACGAATGCTGTAGAGTACGTGGAAATCTTTGAAGCGATGTCTTGTTGAAACACCTGATAGGAGTCACCATATTATACTACATCCTTTGCCTGTGTAGTTACATTACGCGAACAACGCCTACCCGCGTGAGGGGGTTCTACTGGCCACCGTGTACAACGCACCTGTGTCACAGTCAAGCAGGAAAGTGAGGGATCCAGTATGATCGTCAGTGTGAGGGAGTACACATAGATAGACATGTAGATCTTCTGGTTTGCCAAGTTGGCACCGTTCAATTTCTCTTGAAGTAACTCTGAAGATATCCATACACATGTACGCCCCTACATGTAGATAGGTGCCTTTGTGTTTATATATATATATATATAAATATATATATATATATGTATCTATATATATTAAACAATACTTTAACACCCGTCCCTGCCTTGTCGTACATCCCCGCCACGTTCAGTCATTCTCATCGTACATACACTCCCCCGCATAACCTATGTGTACACATATACACTAACATCATGACCAACCAAGCGTTCCCGTCACCGCCACGCACTCCAGCGCTCCTGTTGCCAAGACGCTCCTGTCCTTGTTTCCTGTTGTTGGTGTCCTTTTGGTAATCATTTCAAGCATCTTGTGGTTTCTGGTGTCCCCCACGAATTTAATTCCGGGCGTGTTGGCATATAATTCACCTTTTCTAGAGAATAGTGCTGCATCCCCGTCCGTGTCGCTCGTGTCTTCATTTTCAAAAAACCCACCTGCGAGAGACTTGCAGATCAGCAAACTCTGAGTGGAACTTCGTATAAGCAGGCAGCTACAACCTCGTACGGAGGTGCGCACCACCCGCGTGTCCACCTTCTTTCATGTCGCTCTATTACCTCACCGTGTCACTTGTTTCCGAAGACCGTGTCTCGCATTTTAAGGCCGAATGAGAGGTACGCATGTGTATACGCATATGTGTGCCCACAGGTGCACAAAGTCGCTTGCTTCTCTCAGCATCTCGAACATTACCACGTGGGAATTAACCGCGCAGCCGCATCCTGCTTAGCCTCAGCGGGATCTATTCGTCGTGAGCAATACGGCTGCGAATATTTATCTCAGGGGAGCAATATAATTGATGTTTTCCTTAACGGTGAGTCCTGGTGTCCCGTCGTTGTGGGTAGAGTTTCTATAGAGTCCTGTATATCGGAATGCGTCGTGCGTCGACTGAACAACAAAACTAAAATATCCAACATGCATGAGAAGCTCAAAAAAGCCGCAGCGACAGTGTGAGAATGGAAACGCAGCAGACGAAGCTAGGACCAACAGGAGCAGTCCTCCCATCAGGAGGAAAATTGTATCCGTTACCTTACGCAGATAAAAACAATAAGAAGGCTCATTCCAGTTATAGTTAAGGAGTGAAAATTTTCGTAACATTCGAGTGCACAGGAGTAACGAGACTCGTTTTTTGGAGGTGGTCTTCGTATTACTACTGTCAGGAATACTTATGAAAGGAGGACGAGGCCTCCTGCTGCTGTCTTGTCGCGTGGGGTGCTACTCGCATCGGCCTAGCGAGGCGCAGGCTGCGGGAGGCAGCATTTCCTTTCTAGGTTGTGAACTGCTTAAATGCTGGTCTGACCTGGAGTGGAAATACTGTTTTCACCACCGCAACAACGCACCACCCTGATAACTGCTGGGACAAGTCTAAGCGCAGCTGGTACTTGTAACCTTCTCTTTACTGCCTGCCAGTTCGTGGCAATAGCTTTCTTCTGTGCACTCATTTGGAAGATTGTCCGTTACAGTATATCTGCATGTACAGACACGTGAGTACGTGTCGAGGAAGACATGTGCGTGTGTGCAATTAAAGAGTTGGCTCGACTTTCTGGGGGCGCGAATATACTCCTGGCATGGCACCACTTTCCGTAAGGTTGAAATGTCTACGTGTACATGCACACACGTGCACACAGACACACTTGCCTGTGTGTATACAAATCATGTATCTACATCAGGAAACGTCACTACGAAGCGACAGAGGCCCGTGACACCCAATCACCAACTTTTCGATCGTCTTCTCCACTCTCGCATACGCAGCTGTGTATGCAGCCCTGCCCGAACAAAACATCGCCTGACCATTTCCTTATTTGTCTTCCGTCATATGTATATATATATATATGTTTGTATACACAGCTGTCGGCATGTGACGACCAAGGGGTCAGACATGCGTTGCAAGCAGTGGCCCTGCGTATTTCAGACCAAAGCTATTGCGTCTCATAATGAATTTGTGTGTGCCTGCATGCAGCCGCTCTGTGAAGACGTCCGACCACCTTTGCCTTGTACACGTTTATCCCGGTTATTGCACGCGTGTCTGTATATTCTTGCAGAAAGCAGAGGCAGACATGAGCCACGGACAGCCGCACTTCACACCGTATTACACTGTACCTACACCGCACACAGACTGTACGTACACTACATTGCACTGTTTGTACAACACATAACAGAGGCGTGTCCAGAGAGAAACAGGAACGAGGACGAGTGATGGCAGGCACACAGCCTACTCGGAACGCCTTTTCTCTGTCTTTTCACTCCTTGGCAGAAAGCCACCATCTACCCTACGCACACATAAAGCGGGTGCGTGCACTTGTTTATTTACAGACGTATGTACACATACACGTGCCCTGATCTGCACGAATATACATATATATATATATATATACATACATACATACACGTATGTGTGCATACATTGATTTGTGGTGCCTCTTGTCTTTCTCATAGCAGGAAGGTAGGTGTAGGAAGGCGCAAAAGCATGCACTGGTCAGCACCTGGACGATACAAAGGGCAGAAAGTTCTCCGCGTATGCCCCAGCACCTATGCTAGGCGGCAGTAGAAATCTCTGCATATACATATGTATACACACCGAGACCCACACATCTGCGGAAACGGAAGTGGTGTACTTGTCTCGTCCTGCAACAGTTCCAGCCGTCGGCGTGTGTGAATGAACGAGTGGCGTGAAGACCATCACCTTGCTGCTGCAGCTTCGCGGGCAGGAAGGACCTCTGCTGCTTGACTCTCTGAGCAGCCGCGGCAGCAACACGCCTTCGCACATGTGTGTGCATACACGTATACGCTCTTGTATATTTTTTAAATAGATACACCTCTTTACGTTTGCATACGGAGGATGACTCACGCTTGAGGGACACATTCTTTCGTGCGTGTATGTCTGTGCGTGTATGTACGAGTAGACACCTAGGGACCTGTTTACATATATATATACACACATATACAAATATGTATGCATATTATCCTGTATGGAATATTTGTAGATATGTGTATATATGTGTGTACACACAGACATATATATATATATGTAAATATATAACTACCCGCGTACACTTATATATATATATATACAGCCGTACACATACATATATATATATATATGCGTACACATATATATATATATATATATCTTTATATATAAGGCGATGCATGCATGCACGTCTATACGTCTCAACGCTTCCCTGCATGCACAGGGAGATTCCACGTGGTGCTTGTGGGGGTTGCAGTTTTCTCTTGTGTTCTTGAAGAGGACGCGGCAGCAGCCATTTTCTCGTCGCATTTTTCAGCGCGGGTCTCCTTGCATGTGCCTCCCCGTCCCGCGACAGCGCAAGGCCTCTCGAGAACAACAGTCGCTTTTCTGCTCCTACTCGGAATTTTCGAATGTACAAGAAAATGTGCAATGCATGCGGAGGCTACGTCATGCCTCCTAAGCAGGCGCCATCCTTGGTTACAGGCATGCATATAAACACTCACGAACCATTCGCACCGATACGTACGCAGCAATACATACACACACATGCAGATAGTATGTCAATATAGCTACATACTATAAGTACGCAGCTTCGTATATCCATGTGTACACAACTCTAGATACACCTACATATCTAGGCATCCAGATATGTATTCTATACAAACACAGCTGCAGATATCAACTCACAAACACATCACATATACACATATATATGCACGTATGAGTACGCACAGCTATGGGTCGCCAGAGGTATCTACATACATGTTCAATTCTCGATACACGTATGTACTAGACGCGTACCGAGCTGTAGACATACACGCATGCAGCTTTCTCTTTCTCTGTATATATATGCATATCTATACACATACACGCATACGCACTTACAGACATACATGTAACCATATACAGATGCATAGGCATACACAAAGTTATCCACTCGTCCGTGTATACACCCACCTGGCGATACACATGTGTATACACATATATATATATATATGTATCCTTATATGCACACAGCTGTAGACATATACAGGTCCATCGTTATATAAATACGCATGTGCACTAGACGATAGATTCGTCAGTATATACACGTATGTGTACACGTAGGACGACGTACATATCTTATTCTTTCTGTCTCTGTCTTCTTCTACGTATACAGCCGTAGAAATCCACACACACACACACAAACTACATAGACACACCTACACATCTACGGAGAGGCGCGCGTGCGAGTGAAGAGAGAGAGCGAGTGCAACTCAAGAGACACCTGAAGAGGCTGGGGAGCCTTCTGGCGCTGCTGATCGACCACCGGGGGGAGCTGCGATCGACTTTGCCAGGGAAGCAGCGAGACCGGTGTAGGTGGCAGGAGCAAGAGTTCGAAGAGTCTCGGCATCCTGTTGCAGAGGCGCATGCAGGCGGACGCAGGTGTGCATAGTGGTCCTCATGGCTTCCTGGCTCGCCGCGGTGCCCCGCGTGAGCGTCTTTAGTTCTTCGTATGCGTGTTTTCCGCCCGTCCTGCATGCGGAGCAGGCGCCCGTCGCCCACGCATGCGCATGCACACGGAGACACACACACACACACACAGACACACATGCGAACAGGCAAACGCGTGCAGAACTCGCTTTTCTCCTGTACGGCACAAACCCGCCGCCGACCCTGCGCTCCGTAGCACCCGCCCGAGTGCATGCCACACATAACAGCAACTTTTTTTCGACGTGCCTACGGAGGGGAAAACTCCCTACAGCAGCGTCTACGCGGCGCACAACACACGCGCTCGCTGGCCGCATGCGCGTATAATCTACTCACACCCATACTTTCCCTCGCCTAAACCCACCAGTCGTAGGCAGTCGCCCTCACACACCCCCCCTCTGTCTCTCTCTCATATCCTTTTTCTGTCGCTTTCTCTGCCACACTCCTCTCTCCATATCTCTCCGCTTCTCTTCCGCTTTGTGTCCCTTTCTCGTCTTCTTCCCGTCTTCTCCTCTTCTCTCTTTTCCGAACCCCTGTGATGCTCGCTCGCACTCTCAGACACACTGCTGCAGTATTCGCTCTCTTCTTCTCCCACGAGTGCTGATTCATACAAGATTCGTATATACGACTCGCTCGCTTCTTTTCACTCACTCGGTCCTGCGTTACGCGCTCTCTCCTTCTGTTCTTCATCACCCTCTCTTCTCTCTCACTTTCTCTATTACGTGTAATACCCGCGCTCTTCTCCTGCTCTCACTAATCCTGTGATATTTGCTCTCTTTTTCTTTCTCAGTCTCTCAGAAACTCCAGCGATACTTCCTCTCTTTCGCATACTCCTGTAATACTTTCTCTCTTCTTTTCTCTGTCTCTCACTAACTCCCGTAGGACTTCCGCTTTGTTCGTTTTCCGCTCTCTCATTCTCGGGGACTCAAATACTCCCTCTCGCATACACTCTCTCTCACTTCCTCTAGCAAGGACTCCTACAATATTCACTCTTTTCTCTCTTTCACTTGTTCTCACTAACTCACGTAATACTCCCTCTCTTATATGGAATACTCCCTTTCTTCTCTTCCCCTCTTATATAGAGTACTCGGTCCCTTCTCTCCCCCTCTTATATAGAGTACTCGGTCCCTTCTCTCCCCCTCTTATATAGAATACGCGGTCTCTTCTCTCCCCCTCTTCTATAGAATACTCGCTCTCTTCTCTACCTCTCCTACGTAGAACACTCGCTCTCTTCTCTCCCCCTCTTCTATAGAATACTCGGTCTCTTCTCTACCTCTCTTATATGGAGTAGTCGCTCTATCTCCTCTGTCTCCCTCTCTCTCATAGAGTGCTATAATACTCGCTCTCTTCTTCTCCCTCACTCTGACTTACACCGGCACCTATAATTTTCACTCTCTTCTCTCTCCCTGTGTCAGTTGCTCATGAACGCATTTGTTACTCGCTCTCTTCTTACTCCGAGACTCACACAATACTCGCCCCCTTTTTCTCTTCCTCCTACTCTCTCTCCCTGGCTCATGAAATGCTCGGTCTCTCACTGTGTCTACTCACACTCGCATCCAGACTCTCTCACATTTACTCGCCCATATGCACTTCCCCACTAACTCATCTAATATTTGCTCCTTTCTATCACTTTTTAACGGCCTACTAAAACTCGCTCTCTTCTCCTTCTCACTTCTTCAATACTCGCTCTCTCCTTCTCTCTCTCTTTCTCACGAGCTACTGCGACACTCATGCCCTTCTTCTCTCTCCTTCTCTCTTTTGCCTTCTCATTCCCTCGTCTTCTTGGCCGTTCTTTCGTCTTTTTCCTCACCCTCTCATCTTCTTGGTCGTTCTCTTTTCTCTCTTACTCTCCCTCTCGTTAACTTCCACAATCCCTGCTTTCTTCTTCTCTTTCTCTGTCTCTCTCTCATTAACGTCTAAAATACTTCCTTCTTCTCTCTCTCTGTGACTTTTATAATACTCCCTTTCTTCTTCTTCTTCTACTTCTCTCTGTCTCTCTTTGTGTCATCGACTTTTATGGCGCCTTCTCCTCCGTCTTCTTCCTCGCTCTGTCTCTCGTTGAGGTCCACACTTCTCGGTCTCTCTTCTCTCTCACTATCACTTACTCCTACACGATTTTCTCCCCTCTTCTCTCTCATTTCTTTTCTCTCTGTCTTACTTCTTGTCCCACAAAAAACTTCTGAGATATTTGTTCTCCTCTCTCACTTTTCCTCTCACGACCTCTAATGCAGCTGCTGTCTGTTGGGTGACACTGCTGCTGTTGCTGCTGCTGTTGCTGCTGCTGTTGCTGCTGCTGCTACTGTTGCGTGTGTGGGGTGCTGCTGCTGCGTGTTGGGTGACACTGCTCTCTGCTTCTCTCTCACTCTCACGAACTTCCGTGATATTCTCCCTCTCTCTTTTTCTCTCTTCTCTCTCTCTGTCTCGTTTTCTCTCGTCTCTCCCATTCCCTTTCTCCCGCGAACTTTTATAACATTTGCTCTCTGCCTTCCTCACTTGTGGCCACACAGAGAGAGAGACGTAGCCAGGCATTTGTCTCCAGCGACACAGGCAGACCGACCCACACACAGACGGGATCTCCTCAGACCTTCGGCCCCCTTCTCAGTAGTCACCCAGCCACAGGCGCGGACGCCCTTCCTCACTTCCACACACGCAGGTTCACTCACACATATACAAAAGCGTGTGGACAGAGAGTCTGAATTTAACGGCTGTTCTCCACTGCCCCGCATGCGCCCGGGTACCCACGCAAGCGAGAAAACCGTCCCCCACTTCTACGCACTTCTCCCAGCTGCAACACAGAAGCATACAATGCAGCCATATCCCTCCTCTCTCTCTAACAACATACATACATTTATATATATATATATGTATTATATACAATATATATATATATATTAATGTTTGTGTATAGTTTTCTACACATAGACAGACACAAGAATGTATTTGTGTATATGTAAACACCTGGAACAAATATGCCGTCATGCGCATACAAGAAGCTACAGCGTCCATATACACACGTATACACACACATATCTATATACACATATATCTATATTATGCGACACCATACTCATACATTTACATATATATATATAAGGCTGCACCACACCTAAGTACATATATATATATATATACTGAGACGACATCCCTATATACACGTACACGTACACATGTTTAGATATCTATCTATATGTATACATATATATATATATTCTGTGATACGTAACCATGTGTGTATATATACACATATACGTGTGTATTCGAATCATTAGCAAAACCATCCCTACGTACACATATATTCATGCATACACGTCTTTATTTATGGCCATATCACAGCTACATAAACATCCGTATGCACGCGACAATCTGCCGGAGCACAGCCTACACTCCTGCTGCTGCAGCACTACGCATACACCCCTGCTGCTGCTGTTGCTAAGCGCGTTCTTCGCTGCCGCTGCAGCTCTTCTCGAGCGTAGCCGCTGCCGCATGCCCCCCCCGCTGCTCTGTGCACTCCCCTCTGGCATCCCTCGACTCCATGCTGCTGCCTCTGCCCTCGCCTGGTGCTGCTCCTACTCTCTCCTGCTGCTACCTCGGCTCTCTCTTGCTGCTGCCTACGCTCTCTCCTGCTGCTGCCTCTGCCTTCGCCTGCTGCTTCCCCTGCTGCTTCCCCTGCTGTGTCCTGCCGCTGTCCTTTCTCTCTCCTGCTGCTCCCCTGCTCTCTCCTGCTGCTGCTCCTGATTCCTCCTGCTGATGCGTTTGTTCCCTCCTGCTGCTGCGCGGGCACTCCGCTGTTGCTGCTGCTGCTGCGCGCGCAGTCCACGCGGCTGCAACGCAGACGAATTGTCCCCGACGCGCATGCAGCGGTGCTGGTCGGAGAAGCCCGTGCACGCGGTTCTTACTTCCGCATGAGAATTTGCAGGGGCTCGGCGAGGACCTCCCAGTGCGCGTTTAGCTCCCTCTCCATCGCAGGACGGTCAACAGAAATTTTGTTAAGTCCCCTCGCCAGGGACGAATAGGCCACGACACAATACCCGAAGGCGACGCCGACGTTGCGCAGCACTGTTGAACCCGAGAGGTCCCGCTGGAGCCGACTAGTCGGAAGCTTCGCGCTGCAGCACCAGCAACACACGCAGCAGCGGCAGAGGAAGCAGCAGAGGAAGCACCACATGCAGTAGCAGCAGCAGAGGGGGCAGCAGCACCACACGCAGCAGCAGCAGCAGAGGCAGCAGCAGGGGAAGCAGCAGCAGCACCACCGCATGCAGCAGCAGCAGCAGGAGTAGCAACAACAGAGGCATCAGCAGCAACAGGAGCAAGGGCAGCACCGGTGCAAAAAACGAGCGGCTACGCAGAAAGACACGCAGAGGCAGAGGTAGACACCGATGTCTACACATGCCTGCCCACGCGCATGCCTACGCGCGAACGGTTGTTGTAGACACGTACTAGGAAGCTAAGCAGAACAGCTCAGAAAAGGTATTCCTCTTTATCCGTCGCTTCATAAAAGAAAGAGGACAAAGCGGCTGCAGAAGAAGAGAGACAAAGTCAGGAAGATTTATATATGAACACGAAGAGAAAGAGAGGGAAAAGGAGACGTCGATAGACAGACGTACGTAGAAGAATACAGATATACAGACACACAGTGTATACATAGATATATATGTATATCTGCGTAGACAAAGAAAAACGTAAAGAGAGGGATACATATATATATATACAGGTAGATAGATAGATTTACGTAAATAAACACACGTGTACAGAGAGAAAGATCTTCGTGTCTACGTCAAGATGCATGTAGACAATACATATATCTATATATATATATACACACACGTATACATGTATATATATATAGAGAGAGAGACAGAGAGAGACAGAAGCCGACGGAGAGAGAGAGAGACAGAAGTAGACACATATATATATAGAGAGAGAGAGAGTAGACATATACATATATATATATATATAGATGTAGACAGGGGTAAGTAAGATGAAGATACATGTGTCAGGATGACTCAGCAGAACGGAAGAGGAACGCAGGCGCATGGCCAACAGCAGCCACTTTCGAACAACACCTGTAAATTTGTTGTCTCTACAGGTGTGCGCATATCTGTACTTGCATTCATATTAATTTACACATATACATAGACGTGCATACGCACATATATACATATATATATATATATGTATTACACAGATATATTGAGAGATGTGTACAAATAAATACATACAGATGCAGACACACGCACATATACATATGTACATATAGATAGCATTACACAAACACACCTGTGTACGTATATATATATATATATATATTTGTACATACGTGTTCTCCCATATGTCCATATATATGAGAAGCAAATGCATTAGGTCAAACGGCACAGCAGAGTTCAGGCAGTAAGGAGTGACAAGAACGTCGTAAAGAGACGCGTATAGGCAGTCCTCTATATACTCCTATCCTTATACACCGGCACGTATGCTTATATATATATATATGCATGTACGTGTACATATATATATATATATGTATAGATCTATTGACATATATATACACACGTGTGCGCATGTATATACGTATGTCTACATGCGCTATACGTAAATGTATACTCATGTGTAGACAGATATCGAGACACGTACTCACACACATATATTTCGTATCTACGTTTTGCTGAATTTTACTTCTATATATATAAATGAAGCACAGGAACACGCGGCACCCCACCGAGGCTGGGGTAAGCGGGCTGTTCATATGGATCCACATGCATGTACACGTAAGCTTGAGGTGTACGTACACTGCAGAAAAACATGTGACAACATACGATGTATACTTATATGACGTAGGAGATCTAACTGCATGCGCATACATGCGTGGCGCTGCCCCCAGACTCGTCCACATGTTTTGTGTCCCCCGTATATAGTCAGATATCTATACACCCACCGATATATATATGTCTGTTCTCTGCAAATTTTGTAGATTTTGTCTCCAATGAGGAAGCGGAGAAGCATCTGTTTTACCTGAAGAAACGCAGAAGAACGTTGGCCATTTGAAGATTTCCCTCTGCGTTCTCCATGTCGATCGGGTTAACTTTGTGCGGCATTGTCGAGCTGCCGACTTCTTCCTGGACCACTTTCAACTTCACGAGTTCCCTGAAGCGCACGTCCTACGACAGCAAAACCGACTTTCTGTTCCTCCCTCTCTCTGCTTTTTCTCCCTCTGTCGTGTTCTCCCTCTCACAGCGGCGGCAGCCAGTGTCTCACGCAGGAGCAGCAGCAGCAGCAGCCACTTCCTTCCTCTCTCTCTCGTGGTAGCGGCAGCGGGTTTCTGGCTTTCTCTCTCACCGCGGCGGCAGCAAATTTCTTCCTCTTAGTAGCAGCAACGCGTTCTTTCCCCTCTTTGTCTCTCTCTGATAGTACGGGTGGCGAGTTTTCTTCCCTCTGCAGCTCCACGAACTGAAGACTTTCTTTTATTTCTGCTGCTGCCTCTCGCTTTCGCGCGTGCTCTGTCCACCTCTCCCGTCCAGCCCGAAGCAGCAGAAATGTTCCACGTGAGCGTACTTTCAATTTTTCTCCGCTTCCTCTCCCTCCAACAACCCCCCCTCCCCCACACGCGCGACTGTTGTTCAAGCTCACAAAGAGACAGATACACACAGACATATATAGAGAGAGAAAGAAACAGACAGACACGGAAGCGCATGCATTTCTCTCGTCATATATGAATGTATAGATATGCAGCTGGTTCTCTATCTCCTTCTCTCTCTTTATATATGTGAGATGACAAGCAGCAGAAAATCAGTTTCTTCACTGCTGCCCCGCTGCGTCCTCCTTCACGTGTCATCCCGAGACAACCGTTACGCAGGAGCCCCGGCCGAAGCCTACCCGCCCGCTCACCAGAAATACACGTACGTATATCTCTGCCTGTTTATATGCGTGTGTATGCGTGGTCAGGTAACGTACATATACACATACATATTTGTATGCATGTGTGTATATTTATATGTGTGTATATACATGCATGTATATATGTATGTATGTGTATGTACTTGTATGTATATATGTGCGTACGTATGTTTTTACTTATCTGTGTCCACGTGCTTGTTTTTGTGAATTTATCTATGCATATATGTGTATACGCATATGTATTCCTGTACGTCCCTCCGTATATGTATGGATGTGTAGAGAGCAGCGGACAGAGAAAGAAGGCCAGAGTAGTAAGACGAGATTCAGCAAGAGACGAGGCCACCTGCTCTCCCACGAGCTACGCGGCCTCCTGCGCTGCGCTTTTGCTTCCCTAGGGAATCGAGCAGCCACTTACCCCCGGCGGATGCGTCGCAACAGACAACCAGCGACTCGCCCGGCCGAAAAAATTTTCGAAAGTGCTCGGCAATTTGTCGAAGGGCGGGGCACACATCGGGCCACGGAAGCGACGCGGAGGGAGACAGAGACACAATGTATTTATACATATGCATATACATACATAGCGATACTCTAAGCAACATATATATATATATACCTATACATACATAGGAATATTGTAACATATATATATATATATACGTAACAAAAACCCTACGCAGCACATATAGATGTATATTGACAGAGATCGAGTTTCACAGAGAGACACACAGAGAGACCGACCCACGCGCACAGACAAATACATAAAGAGACAGACACCGCATGCGTGTCTCTCTTTCTCTGTACAAGAACAAGGAAGCAGCCACATACGTATATATATAGAGATATATATATTTGCAGAGAGAAGCATCCACATATGTACGTATACATATATATATACATACATATAGAGGGAGAGAGAAAACCAGGCAGTATGCGTATGTATACACAGAGAGATAGAACCAGCCACATACGTATATACATATGTATATATGCAGACAGAGACCTATAAACAGACAACCATTTTGAATATATGAATAGATGTAGAGAGCTAGGAAGGATTGAAGAGGTACGGTGGTCACGTGTTATGGAGCAGAAGAAGAAGAGGAAGAAGGGAATTACCTGGAGATATAAAGCCATAGATCTACTGAGAGATCTAAGAGAATGGTGTTAAAACGGGAGACTGCATCGCAGAGCGCGGCCAGCCAGTCGCAGGGGTTCACCTGCGTGCTGAACGGCAGGTACTCCAGTCCCAGCCGGTCCTGCATGCGGCAGACAAGCGAAGGAAAACGAAGGAAAGAGAGAGCAGCTAGGAAGAACAGAGAGGAGGGATAATGAAGAGAAGAACCAAGGCAGCAGCCAGAAGGGATAAACGGGAGAAGAAGAGAATAACGAGAAAGGCAGCCACAGAAAAAAGAGAGAAATGAGCGAAGCGACGAACGCGCGGAAAACGAGCAGCATGTGGACAGTCGCATGCAGACCAGTGGAACACGCAGAATTTCAAAAGATGAGCAGCAGCAGTTGGTGCGTAGGAAGACCAGCAGACATCTGCAGATAAAGAAACATTTGGCTACGAATGCAGTTCTCCTTTTCTGCTTCTTCTGCTGCCTTTCCTTCTTTTCCCTCCTCTTCTTCGCCCTCTTCCTCTTCTTTTCGTGTCCTCTATTTTGCTGTTCCGCATTCGTCCCAGACTCGTCTAGTACGGACAGAGAGAGAAGACAGGGGGAAACACCGAGCGATGCCCCGAGGCTGATACTCACACATATATATATAATATATACGCGGAGAGAAGCACTCGCATGCAGCAGGGCGACTCGGATAGAGACACGGAGAGATACACGCAGAGAGGCATATTCACCAATATCTACAAGTGTGGAGGACAGACATGGATGTGCGGGTCAGTTGGTCAACCTCTTACACATATAAATAGAGAATTAGACATACTATACATATATATATATTATATATTAATATGTGCATATGCTTTAGGGTCAACGAGTGTAAGCCATAAACATATCCACACAGAGAGAGACGCAACAGAGAATCCGCGCGGAGAAGGACTTCCTGCAGCTGCTGCGTCACTTTTGTCCGGAGCCACGAGAAACGAAGATCGAAGCATCATGCAACGAGAAACAGACGTAATCAGAGAGGGGAGGTCTAAGCAGACCATGTGTACCTATATAGCGCTATGCACATATACATATATTTGTACATACATAGGTACACTACAGGCAATACACATATATATATACACGCATACATATATATATATATATACATATATGTTTATATACACATGTGTATATATATATGTATATACATTGTGTAGATACAATGTATTTATACATATGCATATACATACATAGCGATACTCTAAGCAACATATATATATACCTATACATACATAGGAATATTGTAACATATATATATATATACGTACAAAAACCCTACGCAGCACATTTATATGTATATTGAAATGTATATACATCAGGTGAATACACTCTTAGCAACATATATCTATACGTGTACATCGTAAGCAACATATATATGTATATGTATGTATGTAGAACGATAGATACACTTTAAGCGACACACACATATAGTCTCGTAGAGTGTGTGTACATATGCTGAGACAATTCTAAGCAACATACATGTATATACGTATATATATATATAAATGTTTGTACACAGGTAGATATATTCTGAGCAACAGGTGTGCATACGTAGACCCACTCTGAGCAACAAAGATGTTCATACATATCTTTATATACACATATATGTATACGTGAATACCGGTAGGGGTATTCATACTTCCTTTTGTGCCTGCTGGGGTATTTGGCTACTCCTGCAGAGGGTGGCAGATCTTGACCGGGACATGTGAAAAAAATACGAGTGTACGAATGTCAACACAGGAAAATACAGATAACTCTGATGATTTTATGTCTATGGAGTACTGCAGAAGCTAGACACGACGCGGATCCAGAGACATGTAGACACCCGTGTCTACTCCTTTTTCTGTAGACTGCTCTCTAACTGCCTGTCTCCCAGGTTCGTCTCCGCAGCTCCGACTAAAGAGCAGTCAAAAAAGAGACCTCCTCCACCAAAACAACTCAGCAACATTTCAGCAGCACTTCTCTCTTTCCTTCTGGTAAAAAATCAACACAGGTGCAGCGGTATACGCATCGCTTGCTTTCACTCTGCAAACCACCACCCATCAGACACTCACGCCTTTCACTCTATACACGCATGTTATATACATATATGTACACATATATATATATGTATATCACACACACACACACAGAGACACACACATACGTTGTTGGGCAGCAAGTAGGTGCACAGCAGCGCAGAGCAAGTCACGTGACTCTCTATATTTAGTATGTCGCAAAAAGATGGACGGCAGAAGAAGCGACGACGGAGAGACACAAACAGAGAGAAATAGAGAAAGATTAGGCAGAGACAGAGGGAGACGGAGACAGGGAGACACAGAGAGAGAGGAGACGGTTGACTGGACAGGGAGGAGGTGAGGACGGGCGAGGAAATGTGCGCGGGGGGGGAGGTGCAGCGGACGCGCCGTGGGACGGACGAGCGCGCGCGTGGGGAGGCTCTGTGTGTGGGCAGTCTTTCCGGCTTGACTGGAAGTTTGAGAGAATTTGCAGAGAAGTTTTCGTCAAAAGAAGGCGGGTAAGCCGCACAAAACAGTGGCACACACACATTTGTGGAAGAAGAGAGAAACAGTCGGCTTACCCGAACAAAGTGCTCTGCCACTAGAGGCCAGTTGATGGAGGGGTAGGCTACAGCGAGCGCGTTGAAGCAGCCGGTCGCGCCGTTGTATTTTCCCACAACTTCCACCCGCTCGCAGCTGCGCCGTGTCACGCACCAGCACCCCACACACAGCAGCAGCAGCACAGGGAGGTCGGCAGGGAAAAACAGAGAGAGAAGGGTGAAGTGCAGAAGGAGAGGAAGACAAAGACACATGTTCCCAGAATGGAGGAGAGATTTGTCCACTGCAGAGTGCGTGAGAAACGTATGTAAATCAATTAATGTTAGAGAAGAGAGAGCGAGAAAAGAAGAAAACAGGAGAAAGACGCACAGACGCCCACACGCACACACACATGATACAATTGGAGAAAGGGAGCACGGACGAAAAGCAGAGATGTACGTTTCAAGAGAGAAAAGTTTGCAGAGCCCGAGGGAAGGACGGGTGTATACCCCGAGGTGGCGAGAGAAAGAAGATGGAGAGAGAAGAAACACACATGCGAGAGTCTATTTCTGGCGGAGAAAAGGACAGAGAACGGCGGAGAAGAGATACAAGAAAAGGCACACCCGTAGATAGAACGAAGAAAAAAAGAAAATGTGGTTAACCTACGAGAGAAATACGCATCCCTATCTATGTTCTAAAACAGAGAGAGAGACGACGCATACACAATGATATATATATACATATATTTATATACAACCCTGCGCACCTACAGATGTTGGAAAAGAGAGCCAAATACGTATACAAATATATATGCATATACACATATATATCTATACACATCTGTGCATCTATATATGTTGGCAAAGAGAGAAACACATACATATATGTATATACACATACATATATATATCTATATCTGTTTACATACATCCACGGACCTACATATATTGGAAGGGGGAGAAACACATACACATATATATATATATATATTGTACACATGTACGGGTGTCTGTGTACATATATCAATCGATATATATATATATATATTTTTATATGTCGCTATAAGTATGTAGAGATTTATGTGTGTATATTTTGTCTATGTGTCTGTTTCTCTGTCTATCTCTATCTATATATGCGCGTGCATACATACACCGGTATAGAGAGAGCGGCAAACGTGGAAATAGTTGTCTTCCGGACGAAGGCCTAGGTAGAGTAGCGGTAAGAAGCTCGTCCGAAGCGGGAATCTGTCGTAGGTCCTGCCTTTTTTAAAGCTGCAGTCCGCCGCAGAGAAGAGAGAAGAAAAAAGACGGGAAAAACACTCACGTCGCTAGGGCCTCCCGTAAACGGTAGCAGAAATTGGCCATTTCTTTCCCAAAAGTTGTCGGACTGGCGGGCTGCCCATGCGTCCTCGCCAGCAGCGGCACGTCCGCATGCTGCAGCAAGCGAGCAGCACAGGCATACCAACTCGGCACCGCTCCACCGCGAGGAAAATCCACGCTACAGCATCTATATATACACACACATGCCCCACAAACAATCTCGTAACACAGAAACACATATATACATATATATATCTTTACGTACCCATAGATATGTATATATATAAATATATGCACGTGTAGATGCGTATATGTGTGGACGTTTACGCGGATGAGAGAAAAGGAGAAACAAGTGAAGAAGAATGGAGTGGCAGAGTCACAGGTGCACCAGGGTCAGGAGGAAAAGTTAACAGGAAGCATCGCGTCCTCTACAACGGTCTGTGATGTCGCTGGTTTTCTGCTGCCGCTGCTGGTTTGCTGCTGCTGGCGGTTTTCTGCTGGTGGCGGTTTTGTGCTGCTGCTGGTGGTTTTGTGCTGCTGTGCTGGTTTTCTGCTGCTGCTGTTACTGGTGTTCTGCTGCTGCCGCTTGTTCGGTTGCTGCTGCGCGCCCAGTTCTGCTGTCTCTGCCTTTTCTGCTGCTTCTTTTCCTTGTTCTCCCGTTGCTGCTGCTGCTGCAGTTTCTGCTGCTCGTCCCGCTAGTCGTCTGCCGCTTCTGCTGCAGCTGCTGTTGCTCTCCGAGTTCTGCGGCTCTTCGCCTGCCAGTCGCCAGCTGCTGCTGAGGCTGGTGGCGCTGCTGTGCAGCAGGCACAGCGGTCTCCTCCTATCTTCCTTCCTCTGTTTTCCGCAGTTCCTTTCTCTCCCCCTCCCTCTCTCCGTGTCATTCTCTCCCCTTATCTCCCTGTTCTTTCTCTGTCTCTCCGTCTTCCTTCCGCGTTCTACCCTCTCTTCCTCTCTGTCTCTTTCGCTTCTGTCTCTATTCGTCTGTGTCTTTTCCCCTGTGTCGCACCTCAAGCGCCAGCTGCTGCAGGAGCGCGACGATGCGGCTCATGGCGGGTCGCAGGACGGCAGCAAACGCCGATTTGGTCGCCAACGCATGCGCGCAGTTATTGACGTCTTCGCTCGTTGCGCCGAAGTGCAGCAGCGGTGTCCATCTGGCTAGGCTCGCCTTTTCGAGTTTCTCCTGCGTTGAACGGCAAGCAGCAACGACGCAGCCAGAAAACGCGTCCGGACAACAGAAAGTCCCGGACAAGAGGCAGCCCAGACAGAAGGAAGAAAACAAAAGAAAGAGAGAAGGCGAGCAGGAGAGGACAACGGGAAGGAAGAGGTGAGACAAACAAACAGAGAGAGGAGGATAAAACGACAGAGAAATCGACGAAAACAGAAATAAAGAAAGGGCGCCCACGAGAAAGGAGCAGACATAGAGAGAAGGGGAAGAGAATAAATATCCTCCTGCGCTTCTCTCCCCCTCTTTCGCTTTCTCTTCTTCTCCCTGCTGTTCAACTCACACATACAGAGGGAGCGCACCTAACGTATTTAGAAACGAATACTGACGCGTCAAATACCATATCCACGTATATGATACTTACATGTGCTGGCTTCTATATTCATGTGTATACATATATACAGAGAAAGACAGACAGAGACGGAGAGAGAGAGGGAAAGGTAAACAGACATACATGTATAGACAGAGAAGTAGCAACAAACGGATACAATTGTATACACATACATATGGGTCAGTACCGCGTGTACTGTTTCCCTATATATATACATATATATATATATATGCGCTTCATTATTGTGTATATTGGTTTTGCATATATACGTATATCTCTTTTGGATAGAAACATGAAGCGAGATATCAGCAGATGTAGGTGTGCATATATATATATATATATGTAGAGAGAGAGACAGAGACAGAGAGAGGTAGACAAATATATATACATATATATATATATATATGTACATACCGAGGGACAGAGACACGTATGTGTATATATGTGTATATATATATATATGCCTCAATACTATGCATAGTGCTGGTGTACAAGTTAATGCGTATATCTTCTAGATAGAGACGTAGAACGAAATATTTGCGTATGTACAAAGATTCGTTTACACATATATATATATATATATGTATATATGGAGCGAGACAGGTATATAGATGTAGATTAATAGGTAGTCACTCAAGTAGGTACTTATATGCATACACATTACATATATATATATATATATATATAGGTACATAGAGACATACACATTACATATATATATATATATAGAGAGAGAGAGAAAGAGAGAGTGAGATAAATATACGTTTCTATGTATACATACACGTATGTATCCCTCGGTGTTGTGTGTGTATTGTACTTCCATACATATAGGTATGTGTGTATGTATATATATATATTTAGAATGGACAGGGATGTAGAGCGAGGGATCTACGTAGAAATGTGTCTGTTTGATCTGCGCATCTGCGGAGAGAATTTTACGGACTTGCGTTAGCGGAGAAGTTTGAAATCTTGGAAGACATCACTTCGCAGAGATATATATACACATATAAATATCTAAGATATATATATATATACATATATGTATGGCTTTCTATGTATTTACCTATCCCGACAAATCCACATATATATTCATGTGTCACTGTATATGTCTTCCCACCCATTCCATATCTCCACGCATATACCAGTTTAGATATATATATATATATATGTATAGGTGTTTCTCTCTATGTGTCTACATGTTTAGACTATACATATATGCATATAAACGTATGTCGATTTCTACGTGTGTCTACCTATTCAGCTCCTTCTGTCTGTCCGTCTGCCTCTCTCCCTCTTTCTATATATATCAATATGTACGAATACATTCGGGTATTTATGCAGAAAAGCGAACGGGAATAGGCGGACTTTCTAAGCAGCCGCACATTGTGCGTACACTTCACCAGAGAATGTTTTTCTACCGATGCGCTGGCGAATAGCGGGTTTCCACTTTTACGTGTACATTTGCTCGAGTATCACGGCTGTTGTATACACCGCCCCTCCCTCTCCTTTGCGAATCTCGACCGCGTTTTTGTTTTTCTCTGTTCTTCTGGCTCGTGGGTCGGTGTTTCAAAATCTCCCTTCTCTCTTTCTGTTCACCTCTTCTTTTGCTTCTTCTTCTTCTTCTTCCTTTTCTTCTTCTTCTTTTTCTTCCCCTTGCTCGTTCATGTGAAACTGCTGCTGCTTTCGCTGCTACCGCTGACTTTGCTGTCTCTCGTGCACCTGTCTCTTTCTTTCCCTGGCACTCTCCTTCTCTCGGCCCGCTGTCTCCACTTCTTCTTCTTCTCATCCTCGTTTCTTCTCCTTGTCTTCTTCTTCTCCTTCTTGCCACTCCTGTGGGCCTGCAACTGCTTTTATCAGCTGCTTCTCCATTACTTACCCGCAGGACGTACTCTATTGCTTTGAGGTCGTGTCGCGTTTCCTTTTCCAATTCCGCGGCGCGCATGGCGTCACTGAGCGAGAACGTGGCCTCTTGACGCACTTGGGCTGTAGATACACCAGGAACACCAAGGGATGCGCCCGTACATCTACACATATATACATATATATGGTGAGCAGGCGCAACAGGAGAGAGTGAAAAAAGTGAATGGAATTGAGAGACAAAAGGAGGAAAACAGCAATGAAAAGAGAGGCAGGAGAAGAAATAGGAGAAGGCGAGGAGAGGGAGAAGCGGTGCGGACAACTCCGCGAGTCGCGCAACGGAAGAAAAGGCGCCACCTGCACTCGGGGCCCACATACACCACCAGGAGCACAGAATCCAGAGATAATAAGAAAGCGGCAACACATCTTCTTTGCATGAAAAAAAGCAGAGACGAAAACAAGAGAGGTGCGAACGAAGAGGCGACTGCGAGAATGAGAAGAAGAAATGAAATGTAGAGGAAGAGAGACGAGACGAGAAACAGACGACTGGCAAACACCAGAAAACTAGCGGTACGCGTACACACTTACATGTGCACATCTCCGTATCTATCTACATATATTTCTTAGTACGAATAATTGAATATATATACATATATATTTGAATGTGAACATTTACATATTGATACTCACATACATATGTATGTACACGTATATACATATATATATATATATATATATGTATGTATATACGCAGGCAGATACGCAGAAGCAGGGAGATATATATATGCACGTGTAGAGTAAGACTCTAGGAATGGGTTTCCACACTTTTTTTAGTTGTGTGGATATAATATATGTATGTGTAGACTTACGGACGACAAATTACTCTCTGCACATACTGTGGCACCCATATATAAACAGCAAACAAAGAACGGAAAGTGTGATGCAGCGTCTCCCACATTCCTGATCTGCTGTTCCGCCTCCTCGGTCACCGTCCCCTCCTTGTGCTGTCACTTTTTACAAATTTCTTTTTCTCACGATACTCTTCTCCCGTGTGCATGTGACACAGCACATATGTATATATATATACATATATATGCATATACGTATAGAATACAACACAAAAAGTATACCCGTAGGGTATATATATATGTATAAATATACATAGAGAGAATGTAATAGGTAGAAGGAACTTGACACGCAGCTGAATGCGCACACCCACAAAATCTTTGTCACCTGCAGACTTGCGGATGTAAGTCATTATTTACTGAGTTGTTTTTCTCTCTCTCTCTTTATCTGTCTATCTATATATGTATGCCTTTGCGTCTGCGTATGTATACATATTGCGTAGACACATAAATCTGCAGATATACCTATACGACCGTGAGCATACAAATTTTGGAGAACGCTTTCGATATGACTCCATCCACTTTTATTCTTGCCTGTTCTTCTCACAGGGATCTACAGAAGCAGCGTTTCTGTGTAAAAACGTGGTCTACGTATGTTACCATATATACGTATGTCCCTCTCGCTCGCGCTTCCTCTCTCATTCTCTGATCAGAAAGTGAGCTCCGCATCACTTTCCGCTGTCAGTCGGTGGAATATTCTGCGAAAAAGAAATATCTGCCCGTCTGTCTTCACGGGACCCTACCCATCCCTTTCTCTCTCTGACTATTTCTCTCTCTGTGGCTATTCCCCTCTCTCGCTGTCGGTGGGTTCTCCTCTCTTCACAGACACACAGCGAGCACACCGACCCGCGCCTGCCTTAGTATAGTCACGCAGACCCGGATGTGTGAGATTTGATCTTCTGAGAAACTCTGCGCCGACGAGGAAGGAGCAACTTCACCATTCCCTCCCTTCCCTGCCTTCTCACTTACGTATTTATATACACATATACGTGAGAGAGTCCTGTCACCTACGGATACACATATACATACATATATATACATGCAAATACAAGTGCACAGATAAGAGAAAACTGTCATTTACATATGCATACCTATGCATATATTCGCCCGTTGCCTGACCCACCAGCGGGTTTATACGTGTATGTGTATACATGGAGGTATGCAGAAGGATACAGATGGGGCAGATTAGAAGACGAAAAAACAACGCAGGTGGCTCAGGTTCTCAACTTTTAAACCGGCAAAAGCTACACCGCCAAACTTGGGAGCAAGACGACGTAGGAATGGATGTGAAATTTTGTGCACGAAGACGTCCTCCACAAAGACGAACAGTCCCACATACTCGCGTTTATCGTGACTCGCTGCGCTGTACGGTGTACGCACACCGCACAACACGTTCTTGCTGATGCCCTGCATCCTCTGCATCGTACGTCGTGTACGTACACACCACGAGGCACGCTGCTGCTGATCCACGGATTCTCCTGAGATTCGAGTGTACGTACGCTCCAGTGGTATGGGAGGTCCGGCACCTGTTCTCCAGAGATTGATGCACGGAGAGAGGTACACACACACATTTACGTATATGTATTGGTGGTGAATTACACACACACATATACAAACACACAAAGTCTCGCTCCAGAAATACAGTTGTATCCACAAATTAACGTCTGGGGTGTTGAGACACCGGGTGGACGGTGGATTGACTCACAGCATTGCTGGGGATCGAGAGGAGGAAAAGCAGAACAATTTTCCCCAGCCTCCGAAATGGCCGCGGATAAGCAAATCATCCACTCTCCCATTACCCGAGCTCTCGCAGCGACAAAGGCAAAGGAGGAAAAGTACTTTTTCAAGCTTTGTGTGTTGCTAGAATATCGACCGTCAAGGGGACTTAGCACTAGCAACTGCTGCGCTGCAGCTATTGTCCCTTCGCTCTCGCGTCCTCCTTCGTCTGCCGCCGGCGGGAGACATGCCGCGATCTGCTCCTGTTGCTCCTGCTCTGCGTGAGCGAAAATCTCAGAGAAGAAAGACGAGAAGTCTACTTGAGCTGACGAAGGAGAGCAAGAAGACGAACAAACAGCACCAGCGGAAGGAGTATGCGTAGGAGGAGTGGTCTCTGCTGTTGAAGAAGGCAATTTCCTGGATTGTGGTCGAAACGCAGAAGATAAATCACCTGACTCCCCTTCTGCATCTTCTGCAGTTGCTCCTGTCGGTGGTTCTGCTTCACGTCCTTGTGCTGCTGCTGCCGCTGATGGTGGAGACTGAGATGCAGCCGGTGTCCGAGAAGCAGCAGCAGGGGACGGTGCTGCTGCTGCAGAAGGAGAAGAAGGAGCAGCAGCAAGAGCAGCAGCTGGGGACGAGGAGGAGGAGGAGGAGAGTGCTGCAGAAGCAGCAGAAGACTGACTACAAAACATGATGGCAACAGGCGCACAGTCCTACACACGCATTCTTTCCAAGCATATGGTGTTGCTCGATTGTATCTTGCAGGCCTCTTCGTACACGTATACGTATACTGTATGTCACTACGGGTACGCGTTGTACAACCTGTGCGTGTATGTTTGACAGTGTGAAGAGGCACAGACAGAGAAACGAAAAGCTTCCTTACGTATACGCAGGCGCCAATGCGTGAGCACCCTCACTACTGATATGAACGGACGAATGTTGGCAGTCGTTTGTTGCGATAATACCTCTGCAGGGCCACACGACATATACAGGATGCGGCGGAAACGGACAAGAAGACACTTTTACGTACACAGGAAGACACACAGATATATCTGTAAATATATTTCACTCACGCCCTCTGGATACGTATATTTATATGTATATACGCGTACTCTATTATTGTTGCGGCAGTGTTCCGCATCTATTTGCACATTACTAGAGAAGCATTCAATCCGGAATTGCAGATGCGGAGAGGTCTGTAGGTCTCAACGTAGATTTACGTGCGTCGCAGGGTTGATTCACACTTTTGTAGACAGGCAGAGAGTGAGAAACAGATTACTACGATACGTGTGTATTTGCAGCTACGGCCGCATTCCAGCCCCCGCAGAATGAGCATTGCTCCAGTAGTTACAGTGGTAGGGCAACACCAGCAGGAGCTAGAGTGTCAGCGCCGCAGCGACTGTTGTTGCTCAGCTGCGGCAGCAGTACTGATATCTGCTGTTTCACGAAGCAAGGTAGAGTCTTTGTGTAAGCAGCCGGTTGCTAGCTTTCCGGGAACCGTGAAAACGCAGCAGAAGCAGCGGCAGCACACAGGGCCGCAGCAGAAGCAGCTCCACTACACATCGCCGGAGCAGAAGCAACAGCGGCGTGACAGGGGGTGGTTCTACGCAGCTTTCTCGAAATGCGTGCCGCGGGAGTGTAGATCCATTTTCCGCAGTAGACGCGGCGCACAACGAGAATGCTCGAATGGAGAAGGCAGCAGTACGCGTGGGACTGCTTTATACTTTGAAGGCAGCTACGGCCACGGCATACTGGCTGGCCGGATCTACTACGTATAATAATCTCTTGCATGGGTTTATGACGAACGACCGCGTCTCCTCGTCATCCAGAGAAACTGTTTTGCAGACAAGAACTTGCAGGATCACATCATCTGTCATGATATCCGCATATGTTTCGAAGTTCTCTCTCTGTGCTGCCACGTCTACATCTATAATTATCGTGCGTCGTTTATGTGTGCCTCTGGCGGACGGTGCTGCTTCACGGGCGCTGCAGCGGCAGCCGCACAGCCGATGGCAGCGGAAAAACGCGAGCTGGTGTTTCACGGCTTAGCTGTTAGTGATGTTGTGTTTCACGTGGTTCCCTTCTTTTAAAGCTGTCCTGAAGTAATTAAGAAAAGAGGGACAACAAGTCGAACGGGAAGAGAAAGACCGCCGTCTCGACGGCATCGACTCGCACGCACACGTGGCGCCGTCTCCCGTTTGCGGCAGCAGAGCCGCACGAGAAACAGCAGCAAACAGACGCAGACAGCAAGAGCAACCGCAGCAGCACACGGCAGCGGCAGACGGCAGAAGAATCAGCAGCAGGACAGCAGCAGCAGAGCAGCAGCAAGAGAAACAGCAACAGCACATCAGCACAAGATTTACAGTAGCGGAGCGTCACAGGATCACCAGCGGCGAAGAGGCAGCAGAGGTCACCTACACACTGGAAGAGCTCGCTGCGGAAAAAAGATGCCGCAGCAGCGATAGTGCAATGGGAACAGCATATGCGCGACATCCTCCTGGCAACAGAGAAGGGAAGAGAGGTCCCCGCATTGGTTGCTTAATTTTCTAACCGGTAGAAAAAGTGCGTGTGACACATCTCATACAGCGTGTCTCTGGATGAGTGTACGAACCCTCATGTTTTTGTAAAGGTGGCCAACCATCGCAATCCCAAATGTAGGGAAGGATGTGTATAGACCAAGCAGTGCGTTGCTCCACGTAGATGGCGGGGAGGTGGCCGCATACGGGACCTGCAGTCGTGAGGTAGTAAAGACGAGGAGGTGAAGATCGGGTCTGGACGCTAGCGTGTGAGTGCCCATACAGAGAAACAAAGCACTTTCACAGTACGCCTATGTAGTCCGCAAGTCAGGTTTATGGAGACTTGCCTTTGGACACTGAGGGGAGAAATGCACTCCTCCACAGACACTCAGGGGAAACCTTTGATCTACACGCATTTAGTCAAAGTCGGGCCTGAGGTAGAGAGAGAAGCAGGAAGACGAACACTCAGACACTTCGGCATACACGCATAATTTGCGGACGTATCGGCAGCCGGGTACGGAGACGCAGAGACACCTATATGCCAAAGGAGATCATCTGGCATCTGTATGTGGAAAAAAGTCGAAGATTTCTACGTGCACGAATATGCTGTGTCACCTACTCAGTGTGCGCGGAGTCCTGGCGTATGCAGGGCTCGCGTGATTGAAGGAAGGCTTCTCTACTCAAGATATTCCCCGTCGAGATACACCGGTATACGTGGATATGTGAGAGTGTGTAAAGAGTGAATTCAGAATAAGATCCAGACGGAGATTCTACAAGGAAGGATTTAACAAAGATAAAAGCACTTGTGTCTACGGAGTAGGCCAGTAACTGGTTGATCCGCTTACCAAGGGCGTCGTGGTTGGTGTGCCAATGTCGACAAAGTCTTCGCCTTCCTTGAAGAAGTAGGTCTGTAGAGGAAGCGGAAAGTACCCCGTAAGACGAGACAGATAAGGACACAAACTCAGCTGTGTTCGTAACCGTGCAACTTTTTGTCAAGGAATTATATGGACAGTGACGTGAATACAGATATGTATGTATACGTCTGTGTAGATAGATGTAAAAGAGATGCAGTGGTGATTTTAGCGAGTGCACGGATCCGAAAGTCGCTCATGGCGCTCCGGTTGGGTAATGCAACCAGGAGTCAGACGAGAGCTTGTTGTTCTTGTTCTGTAGATTAGCTGGTGTACAGCACAAGTAAGAATATTATTTTCCGCACGCAATTGATGTTGGAAAGTGACTTCTACAAAAGGATGCTACGACTCAAATCCCTCATTGAACGGAAGAATGCAACCAGCAGTCAGACGAGAGCTTGTCGTTCTTGTTCTGTAGATTAGGTGGTGTTAAGTACAGGTGAGAATATTATTTTCCGCACGCAGTTGGTGTTTCAAAGTGACTTCCACAAAAGGATGCTACAACCCCAAAACCTCACTGAACGCAAGAACCTGCAAAACAGCTGCGCACTATCATTCGTCCCAGAGCCCTCTTCATCTGTGTCTAAATTGCAAAGCGCGCAGCTGTCGGAGGGCCGTAGTGTAAACATATCACCCCAGCAGTTCCCCCACCCGATACCTTTGACCTCTGCTATCTGGCCGTGTGACGTCTCTCCACCAGAAAAAACTAAAATATTCAAGGCAGCTCGCTGAAATTCCTGGACGAACAGTCAGGAATTCGTTCAAGTAAACTCATCGCTACGAACATCGTCTTGTGGCCAGCAGTACTCTGCGCTACTTCGTATGGTCGTGGACGAACAAGGATCACAATGGTTCTACGAGGCACGAGTACGCTAATAAACATGGACATGCATTTATTTATGCATGCGTATCTGGAAGATTGCTCGGATCACCGTAGACGCATATACACACATATATACGTATATTGTCATATATATATGTATTTCTACACGCGTAAGTATGTTTCGATCTTATTCCCTTCCCAGCGTATACATGTATGTTGATACGTGTACAAGCGGGTACGTGATACACCTACTGGTACACATAGACATTGCGAACGTGTAAATGCACATCTATATATATGTATATATATGTATATATAGAGAGAGACGGAAGCAGATAAATATGTACAGTTCCACATAAGCATAGGTGTTTCGCCCTTTCTTCCTTCCCTGTCAGTACTCACTTATTTACGCGTATGTAAATATAAATGTGTACACTCGTACGTATACGCGTAGCTGATTCTCCAAAGAGAGCCTTCCGCAGGTGTTCCCCTACGCGGCCCATGCAGACAAAGGAAGATACAAAAGACAAGGTGTTCTGCAGGGCGTTTCTTGGACTGGTGCTGCTGCTGCTTATGCGGACATAGGCACACACTCGTGTACAGCTGGCACACATACAGCAGCGCCGTGCGCTTGTTAGAGGCTATCGCAGGGTGCAGGCACACATAACGGTATTTCACTTCGCAGATGCAGCTATCACTGCTGCACCCGCATAAGCACCATGAGGCGTGATGAGCAGGCGCTCTGCTCTTGCCACACAAACATGTTTGTGAAGCGAGCCTAGTTTTTTGTGGCTGAACATTGCTGAAATTCTGCAGGGTTCGCTGAAGCCCGCACACCGTTGTCGTTCCTCTGTGATGCACCTGTGTCTGTTAACTTGCTCGACGACACCACAAGAAGGGTACAGCGTCGCTCGCGCGTGGCCGCGGGGACCTGCTACGCACTCCTATGCAGCTGCCGCTTGCATACAACAGTTGCTGCGTTTAATAGCAGGCGCATGCACAGTAGCCAGCGACAGGTGCACACACGGTGCACTTAGCCGTGAAAAGCTTGGTTTGGCGGGTCGTGAAGAAAGACGAGGTACAAGTGCGACGTGCGCCTTGCTATATGAGGAGCTGTCACTCGTGTATACGTACGTGGTTTACACACGCATATGTAGATACCTGCGTATGCGTATTTGCGTATGTGCGTATCAACTGGGTGTTAAGCGAGGCAGACGGGCGAGTGTTGACGCATCCGTTCATCCTTTCAGGCCCGCGTAAGCTGGAGTGCAAGCGCGACGATGGGGAGGTGCACAGATTTTGCAGCTGCCTGCAAACGAGATCTGCATGCGCGATCCAGACGTACACGCAGGCAAGGAACAGGTTTTTGCACGCGCGCGGCCCCTGCCTGCCTTGGACTGTCAGCTGTGCTCGACTGCCTGTAGCCCATGGGTCACCCAGATAGAAGATTCGTGAGTTTCGACTTCCTGAAAAGAAGCGCACTACTCGTGTACAACACATTTCACACGAATTGGTCACATTTCTACTTTCCAGCAGCACTTCGCTTCCACCGTGTGCATGCAGTGTGCAGAGTCCTGAAACAGCTAGCCGTTTCCTTGCGTGTCGGCTGCCCGAGACGTCCTCCAACTTTCTCGTACGTACGTGCCCTGGATCGATATCTCGGGCGCTGTCGCACCCCTATTAACACCCAGAAGCATATTCACAGAGCTGTAGATTTACAAACCGTTTGCCAGATATCTGTGTACATGTTGAGTGCGGCTACATACGTAAAACGCACGGTGCAAGTGAAGCAATGCAAATCGGTACACTGGTAGCAAGAGGAAATCTTTCTTTGCACAAATAGGAATGCTGCGTTGGTATAAAAGCGTGCGTCGTATTGGCTGAGAAAGCAGAAACTGTCATTTTCAACGTGTTGTTCTGTAGGTATACGCATCAATATGCATGTGTAGCTGCCGGTGCGTATAAGGTCGTCCGTCTTCGTGTAAGTGAGAAGTTCTTCCTGCACAGAGGAGCTGCTCGGCGTGTTGTACGTCCGCAACAGGAATCGATGTCGGCATTTTTACGAAGCCTCGGTTAAAGAAGATCGCCTGCAAAGCTTTTCGAAGAGTTAGAAGACGAGTGCAAGACGAGTGTGTGACTACAATGAGTGTTACATAAGTGGTTCTGAGAACAGAAATAGAAGTGAAAGTTCGGACGAGATGTCGGAGTCTCCTCGGAGAAAAGAGAGGAGAAATGTGTCTCCTTTTCTTCCACTTCTCCGAACCCTTTTTAGACGAGTGCCTACACATTCTGCCTTGTCTTGAGGAGAAAGATGACAACGCAAAAAAACTGAACCGGGGAAAGCGGTAGTGTGGAATTCTGTCTAAAATCCTGCTTTGCTAGGGGCGATGCTGGCGAGGACCGCATCTCGAGCAGTGTGCAGATGTTCGTACACTTCTGGACAAACGACAGTCGCTGAACATAGACGTGCACGTCTCGCTACAGCTGTGAAAAGTTGAACGCCTGGTGAAGCATGTGTATGCACGAATATCAATTGGCGCATGCGTCTACAACAGAACTGGTGGAAAATGAAATTCTCCTTACTATTATGCTCGTTTATTTTACACCTGATGGCTGGGGTGTGCGTTCTACGGGGGCACGGCACGCAGTGTGGAGACACGCGTGCAAGTGGACCGGCGTGGTGTACGTACACCGCAGCACCGCTTTATCCATGCAACCGGCACGTGTTGACGCACGCCGCTGTCTAGGAGAGCCGACTATGCCTCTAAAACGAACTTCTCAGCGCCTACATGTGTATACGTATATATATATATATATGTATATACTCGAACGTTCTAGACGTATACGTTTGAGCCATACTTATATATGTCGACGTATGCATCTTTATTGAAAGAAACATATACATATATGTGGAGGTACACACACCCCATCGTCTCTTCCTCTGTGATTCTGCTGAGTCAGCGGGCAGCTGTTGCACAAGTGGTTCTCGGAACAAAAAGAAAAGTGTAGGTTTCAGCGAGACGTCAGAGTCTCCTTGAAGAATGGAGGAGAGAAATGTATCGTCTTTTCCTTCAGTTGCGCGATCCCGTTTCCTACTTTCCCAAAACGTGAGGCGGGCGGCATATTGCGAGGGGGAGAAGAAGGAAGAAAAGCGTGCGCGGGCAAAAAGGGAAACGGAGAGAAGACGAGAGAAGAAGAGAAGGAGCACCGTGGCTGAGAGAGAAGCAGAAAAAGAGAAATGTGTCCTAGAAGAAAAACTAGCAAGGAACAGCAGCAGACGTTTCTTTCACCGATGTTACCGTGCACGCAGCAAAGGTCAAGGGCAGACGAGGAGAAGGTGCTTTTGCCGATACACGCACAAAACACGGGCATGCACGCCCACCTAGAAACACGTGCAACACCGCTTTGCTTATATTTATATATATACATATATTTATGAGCGGTATTTGAACGGCGGCGCAAATGTATACATACAACAGATGTAGATTACGCAGAACTACACAGCAGTTGCCAGTCTGCAAGGCACTATGTCAGCCCCTTCTCCGATGCTACCCACGCCCACGGCCCACACTTTTTCATACTCTCTTTCCACACTTGATAGATCCGTACATATATACCATATATGTATACGTGTATGTATATATGTATGTACCTGTGTATGGATGTATGTATTTATGCATGTGTGTATGTACGCAGGTATAAACGTATGTGCGGGTGCCTGTGTACTATATATATGTTTGTACGCATGTATGTATGTATGTATGTTATGTATATATATATATATATATGTGCTTGTCTGCATGGGTATGAACGCGCATATACACAAAAATCTCCTCTTGTAGATTTGCGTCACTCTCCGTCTTGCGGGGAGGCGTACGGGAGACACGTACCAACACAGAGACACGCGCAACATTTTCTTTTTGAGAAACTGCGAAGTTTTTCTGCTAGGCAGTGGCCTTGGCTGCCTGCGCGATAACAAGTTTCCTTCGCACGTGGGCACAGATGCGGGTAGCCGGGAGATTTCTCTCTGCGATGGCTTGTTGACTGAGTTTCCTGAAGCAGAGAATGGCCTCTATGGTGGCCACCAGAGGAGCCCAGCTAGCGAGGGCCTCTCTCTGCATGCGCACGAGCAGCTTCGCGGCCTGCGGCTTCAGGAATATCATGGTGTGGCCGATCGCAAAGTCTCCTGGCGCGCGTCAAAGGAAAAAGTGGGGAAAGTAGTCACCAAATGAGGACAACGGGGGAAGGAGCAGAGCAGAAGGCAAAAAAAAAGAGAGACACAGAAGCCAAGACGGCGCAGAGAGACAGACAGATACACACGTACACAGAGGGAAGAAGAAATGCTCGAGAAAAGGGGTGGGGGGATGAAACGAAGCGTGAAAGAACGAGAAAAAGGAGGCGGAAGACAAGCAAAAGAAGAAGAAGAGAAAGCAGCGTCACGTCCATGTGTGGGCGCACGCATACGCAACAGGGAAGAAGAGAAGGGCGACGGGAAGGTCCTTTCTTAGCAGACGCACAGAGACAGGGCAGAAAGACACGTTCGAAAGACGAGAAGAAGAGAGACGTAGAGAGGGGGGAACCGAGCAGTGAAAAGAAATCAGAGGGAGCAGCAGAAGCCGAGGAAATGCACGTGGAAGGCAGCAGAGAGACACAGGAGGGCAAGCGATAAAAGGGAGACCTACGGAGGAAGGAAGAAAGGCAGAAGGAAAAGAAGGGGAGACGAGACAGGAGGAAGACAAAAAAGGGAGGGAGAAGAAGTACCGAAAAATTGAAGGGACGGGGGCAGCAGAAACGAGAAGAAAAAGTGCGGGCAAGCGGGCACACGGGGACGGTACCGGGACGGGATCGGTAGAGTGCTGCAAAGAAAAGTTCAGAGAGGGAGAAGACGGGAAGCCGAAGGACGAAGAAGATGATAACCACGGAAGAGAAAGAATGCGGGGTCCACAAAGGGGAGCAGGAAAGGAAGAGACAAATGAGAAGCCGAGGCGAGCAGGAACGCAGAACGGTAGAAACGAAGGAGGCAGAAGAAAGACGACGGAGACGGAGACGGAGACACAGAGAGAGGGGACGAAGAGAGAAAGTGGAGGAGAAATGAGAAATTAAGAGGAAGGGAAGAAGGAGAATAAGAAGAGAGAAGGAAAAGGAAAAGTGGGGGAAGAAGAGAAGAGAAGAAAGGAAGGCGCAAAAAGAAGGCGCAGCCCGTGCAGCTTCGAGGCAGCGGAAGAGAAAAAGTGACGAAGCAGATCGAAAAGAAAGGAAGCAACAGAGTGGTGGGAAAAGCAAAGAAAAGCAGCTGCAGAAGAACAGCAGGGAAAATGAGCAACGAGAAAGCAAGCCCCTGCAAAGAGGCCCAGCAGCAGCGTCAAGAAAAACAGCAGCAGCAGCAGCAACACCTGCAGCAGCAACAGGTGAAGCAGCAGCAGGTGCAGCAGCAACAGGTGCAGCAGCAACAGGTGCAGCAGCAACAGGTGCAGCAGCAACAGGTGCGGGAGCAACAGGTGCAGCAGCAACAGGTGCGGGAGCAACAGGTGCAGGAGCTACAGGAGCGGCAGCAAGAGCGGCAGCAGCAGCAACAGCAACAGCAGCAGCAGCAACGACAACAGCACGCAAGAAGGGAGAGACAGATGAACAGCAGCTTGAGGAATTCGAGGAAGCAGCTGAAGCAACGGCATGTGTAACTCGACAAAATCAGGTGCAGGACTTGGTGAAGGCGCAGTAGTCAAAACTCGACAGAGCAAGCAACAGCTGCAGCAGCTTGACGAAGAGGCAGAAGCAGCAGGAAAAATCTAAAAAACCTGTAGCAGCAGCAGCAGAAGCAGCAAGAACTTGAAGAAGATATAACAGAAGCAGTACTCAGTAATGCGTAAGGTAGCAGCAGCAGCACGAAGTTGAAGTGGCAGCAGCCGCAGCCAGCATTTTGAGTACGGCAGCAGGAGCAGCCTTGAGGGGCAGAAGTCGTCGAAGGGAGCAACAGCGAGACACCGAAGAAAGCAACAGCAGCAGCAGCAAAGTTTCTCCGCATAACAGTCGAGCAACACCGGCAGCAGCAAAATGTCTGCTCCAAGTAGACGAACAGCAGAAGCAGCAACAGAATGAAGGCAACCAAGAGTCGCAGTGCGAGGAGAAAGCGACAGCTCAGAAAGGCAGCAGCACGTGCTGCCACCTAATAAACATGAGAGCAGAAGAAGAGATGGCGAGAAAACTGAAACGGAGGAAGACCAGGATTAGCACCCGAGGGTGTTGCAGCAGAGGAGAGGAACGGCAGAGGAGGAGAGCAGCAGCAGCAGCAAGAAGACAAGAGAGACGTAGCAGGGGAAACTAATGAGGAGGAACGCGAAGCGAAGGTGCAGACTTGAACAAGTTTGTTGGGACGAAAGAAAGTGAATCGATGTCAAAGAAAACGAGAGTCGAGGCACAAAGAGGAGACAAAGAAAGGGGAAGAAATCAGAGCCTTCGCCAGCAGCAGCGACCGAGGGAGAGACGTCGGGTCACTGTGCGGACGCCCAGAAGAAGAAAAGGAGGTGGAGGACACCGGAAAAGAAAGGGGGAAAGGAAGGAAGAATTCAAAAAGGAAAGGAAGAGATTGACCAGGAAGAAGGGGAAGAGGAAGAATATTAAGCAGGAGCAGCAGAGGAAGGCGGGGAAGAAGTGTAGGAACAGAGAGAAGGGAAAGAATAATAGAGAAGGCCTAACAAGACCTACCCGCTGAAACACGTGCCGAAGCAAGAAGCTGCTCGCAAAGTTCTTTTGCCGGCTTCTGCGACTTCCCAGCGACAGAAAGGTCCAGAAATTTGAACTGATCGACAAACGCCTGCGCATGCAACAGCAGCAGCGACAGCAGCAGCGACGGCATGGGGAAGGTACATCTTGAGCCGCAGAGGCAGAAGCAGCAAAGGAAGGAAGTAGAGTTGAACTACTGGAAGTCGCTGCAGACGCAGAAGCAGCGGCCGCAGCCAAAGAAGAAAAAGCAGCAGCAAAAAAGAAGAAGAGCCAACAGCAGCACCACAAGAGAGAGCAGCTATAAAAGGAGAAAGAAGCAGCAGCAACAGAACAGGAAGCAGCAGCAGAAGACGAAGCAGCAACAGCAGTAGCAACAAAAGGCGAAGCAGCAGCAGCAGCAGACGAGGTAGCAGCAACAGCAGGAACAGAGGAGGCGGCACCAGCAGCAGCGAGGACGGAAGCAGCATAAAGATACTGCTTCCCTTCGATCTGTACGTGAAAAAGTGTCCCACACACATACACACACAAACGCGAACATACGTATATATATACACATAGATATATCTGTATACGAATATTAACGAATACATGAGGCCTCGTCTCCTACGCATGTAACATATACATATATACATATAGATATAGTATATCTACAAATTAACGAATACATAACGCCTCGTCTCCTACACGGATAAAATATATACATATATATAGATATGTAAATATTCACCTACAACTATACACGTAGGCGCACGAATATGCACATCCTTCTCACACCTGTTTCACCGGTAAGCCCAGGATCATCTCCGTAAAGCCACGCATGCGTGTCTATATTTATACATACATACACAGATCTACATACATACAAATATAGACACGTACACATAGGTATAGCTATATATTCATCCATATATAAATCAATAACTATACACCTACATATATATACAGATGTGAAGCTATATATCCATACATATATGAATCAATATCTGTAGACCAATATATATATATATCCCTTCGTGCACCTGTCCATATATATATATATAGAGAGAGAGAGAGACACACACACACACACACAAATATCCTTGTATATCTGCCTGTGTCCATACCTACATATATATATATATATAGAGAGAGAGAGAGAGAGAGACATACGCACATATAAATGTCTGTGTCTATGATGGATTTTTATTGATGTATGTATGTATGTGTGCATGCATACGTGCATGTGTGTATATACGTGGAGGTTTAAAAGTGTGAGGCGGGATGATATTCAGAGAAGTACCAAAATTAGCAGACACATCGATTCCTCGTCATTGAAAAAAGAAATAGAGAAGTAAAGGGAAGTCAAGAGAAGACGAACAAAGAAACGGGAGAGGAAGATAAGAGAGAGAAACGCGCATATTCAAAGAGATCCGAAGAAACTCCACACGCACACATACAAATAAATCAACGCGTTCCAACATATATACAACACATACATATATATGTATAGAGATGCCTCCCTATTTATACATACATACACATATATAGCATGGATCTCTGTATCTATCTATCTATACATATACACGTACATATATATAAATGGATCAATAAAGTGACACAGGCACACATATATGTGCCTCACATATACACATAAAAATATTCAAGTATCTACACATACATATATATGTAGTACGTATCTGTATCTATCTCTCTCTCCCTATATATACATATATAATACATATGTGTGTAGATACGTAGACACGCGGATAGGGAGATAGAGACGTATATGTATATGTACGTATGTATCTCATACATTCATATGAACTTATTTTCGTATTTCATTCATACACACATACACATATATTATGTGTCTACACATATATATACATACATATATTCAAATATATATACATATGTATATACATATATATTATGTGTCTCTCTATATATACATACATATCCATATATACAAATATATATATATATATATTCATATCCGTATATCTTCATATCCGTATATACAAATATTCATATATATATATATTATGTGACTGTATATAGATATATATATATATGTGTATATACAAACATTTGTTTATTAATATATGTATGTGTGTAGTGGTACGTTGGGGAAGTGCACTGATATATCCCTTTTGCGGAAGGATGGAAAAGGCTGCAGCGTTGTGTTTTTTCGAGGGGAAGCTGCAAAGAAGCAACAGGAGTTGTAGAAGAGCTCCATGAACTTCCACCAGAGAAAGAAGGGAATACATTTCAGTAGGATGCAGAAGGGTGAATCCGTGAAAAGCAGAAAAAGTTGGAGAGAACGGAGAGGTCGTCTTCTACTACACACTGAGACAGTTATATGCAAAATTCCAACACAGACAGACAGACAGAAAGAAAAGGACAAATAGCGAAAGAGAAGGAAATGGAGAAAGGCACAGGAAGAAGGGGGACAGAGGGAGACAGGGAGAACAGAGACGGACACACCGAAGGAGAGACAGAAACAAACAGAAGGCCAAAGGGAGACAGGGAGACAGGAACAGAGAAGGAGACGGGGACAGATATAGAGAAGGAGACGGGGATAGAGAGAGAGAAGGAGAC
>KL647309.1:380985-415164 GCA_000727475.1 Sarcocystis neurona
GACGGGAGTAGAGAGAGAGAAGGAGACGGGAGTAGAGAGAGAGAAGGAGACGGGATAGAGAGAGAGAAGGAGACGGGATAGAGAAAGAGAAGGAGACGGGGATAGAGAAGAGAAGGAGACGGGGATAGAGAGAGAGAAGGAGACGGGGATAGAGAAAGAGAAGGAGACGGGGATAGAGAAAGAGAAGGAGACGGGGACAGAGAAAGAGAAGGAGACGGGGACAGAGAAAGAGAAGGAGACGGGGACAGAAATAGGGAGGCAGACGGGGGTAGAAATAGAGAAGGAGACGGGGACAGATATAGAGAAGGAGACGGGGATAGAGAGAGCGATGGAGAGGGAGACGCAAACAGAGAAGGAGACGGGAGTAGAAATAGTGAGGGAGACGGGGATAGAAATACAGAAGGAGACGGGGGTAGAAATACAGACGGAGAGGGAGACACAAATAGAGAAGAGAGAGAGAAACAGAGAGACACCGAGACAGAGGGAGAAGGAGGAGGAAAAGAGGCATCCACCAGCACGTTTGAACAGCAAACATTTCTTCGCTCTTGGTCGAGGAAGACAGAGAAAGTGAAGAAGAAGAAGAAGAGAAAGGAGGAAAGCGGAAGGTCTTTTAAGAGACAATCCTACAAATATAACTACGCAGCATCAAACTGCCAAGTCCGCGGAGCCAAATATGGCCTCTATTATCTACCTCTCTGCACACACATCTGCATATGTACCCACGCAACTATACCTATATTTATACATTTATAGAGTGCATGCAAATATAAATACACATATATAGGGAGAGAGAAATAGCATATATGGGTGTGTGTGCCGGTACTTGTGTATGGAGGAGAGATATGTGGACAGAAAGAGAGAGGGAGCGGGAGGGGCGGGGGAAATTGCTGCAGACAAAGCGAGAAATAGAAAGCGAGAGAACGACACATATTCAGAGAAAGACAGAAGAGAAACAGCGCGGGTGGAAAAGGGAGGACGAAAGAGAGAAAGGGAGAGGGGAAGTGTTTCTTGGCGAAGAGTTCAGTGCTCCCCTCTTTGTACTTGTTTTCCTTCGCCGCATGCGCATGAGATGATGAGGGAAATGGAGAGGACGCGTCTTTCTATTGAGGACTCTACTTCGCTCGAATTGTTGGTTGCCACACATGCGCATGCATGCGTTTTTGTCTCTTACTTCGAATGTTCTTCGGTAGGAGAAGGCCAGTTGCCTGAGTTGCAGGGCCTCGAGGACGGACAGCGCATGCAGCTGTATGAGAACTTTGCTGTTTGTCCACCGTTTTGGCTGCTTCTCTTCATTTGGCTTAATACAGCGAATGAAGTGGGGCTCCGTAGACCTTATAAGAGACATTAACTTGTTTAGCTGGGAAAGAAACTGACTGCCGATCAGCTGTCCCTTCGCTATTTTCCCTCTCTCCAACTTCACGCCTTCGAAGAGACTCCGCACAAGTTCGTTATTCGATCCCTAAAAAAAGCACAGCCACACACATGCATGCAAATACATTGAGAGAGAGAGAGTGGACGAAGGAGAAGACGATGAAGATGACGAAGAAGAGAAGGAAATGAAGGACACCATCGAGGAGGGGGAGGAGATGATGAGGAAGAGGAGGAGGAGAAGAGAAGAAGGGAAGAAGAATGTGGCGAAGAGAAGGGGAGAAGAAGAAGATCGAGAAGAGGAGACGGCAGAAGGAGACGGAGAACAGAAGAAGCGAAGAAGGAGGAAAAGAGAAGAAGAAGAGAAGAATGTGAGGATATACGGAGACGAAGGGGAAGTAGAAAAAGAAGGGAAAGTCGACAAGAAGAAGAGAGAAGCAGAAAAAAGAAAAGGAGAAGACGCAGAAGGAGGGAAGACGCAGAAGGAGAGGAGACGCAGAAGGAGGGGAGACGCAGCAGGAGGAGAGACGCAGCAGGAGGAGAGACGGAGAGAGACAGACGAGAGGAGGGAGAGGAGAAGACGACGAAGAAGGGAAGAAGAGAAGGCGAAGAGAAAGACAAGAAGGAGGAGAATATTAGGAAGAAGTATAAAGACACGAATAAAGGGAAGATGAAGGGCCGCGAGAGCAGGAGGGGCAACGGGCCAGAGACCCTGGCTCTGGTGAAGAAGGCGTGCACGTGTGCGTCGCAGAGAAAAGAGGGAGAGGCGAGGCAGCAGGAACGGCAGCAAGAAGGGAAATGGAGACGGGAAGCGAGAAGACGGGAGAAAGCAGCAGAGGAAGGCCAGAAGAAAAGGAGACAGCAGAACAGGAGATTGGGGATCGAAGAGGAGACGGGAGAGAGGCGAGGACGAAGGGACAGCAGGAGACGGCAAGAGACGGGAAGAGAAGGACAGGAAGCGAGACAGGAGGAGGGAGACACGGAGACAGAAAAGAAGAGAAGATAGAGACGGAGACAGAGACGGAGACACACAGAGGGGGGGAGAAAATGACTCTTCCACTACGTGGAGTGTGTTGTCTCTTCTTCATGCACGTGTGTCGCCCCTCTGCTTCTTCAACAGAAGTCCCCGTCTCCTCCGTCTCCGTCTCCTCCGTCTCCGTCTCCTCCGTCCCCGTCCCTTGTCTTTTTTCTCTTCTTCACTTTTTGGTCTCTCCTGTGTGTGTTGTTGTCCACCTTCTCCTCTCCCTTCTGTCTACACCTGCCCCTCTCTCTTCACAACCCGGTCCTCTTCTTCTTTTTTTCCGACTTCTCTTTCGTCTTCTCTTCTCCCAAATTCTCTTCTCTTTGCGTTCTTCCTTTTCCCTTTCTCTCTTTCTGTACTTCCCTGCTCAACTTCCCTTCCCTGCTCGATTTTCCTGCTCAACTTCCCTGCTCCCTGTTTCTGTCTCGTAGCCTTTCCTTCTCTTCGTTGTCGTCGCCCCTCTTCCTCGCCTTCCTCAGACGTCCGGTGTTCTGCCGTGAATTTCTGTTCTGCTGCTTTCTCTGTTTACCTCCCTTTCTTCTTCTCCCTTTCCTCTCTTCTGCCCTCCTCCGTCCTTCCCGCATATCTGCGTCTGTTCCCCTTCTTCTCTCTTTTCTCTCTTTTCTTCTCCTCGTCTCTTCTCGTTTTTCTTACTTGAACAATCTCGACAATTTCTGGCCGCAGCACGTCCCTATTTTTGAAGCAAAACTGGGAGGCGTTGTACGTAATGTTGCCAATGGTGTGGTGAATAGTGAAGTCCAGAGACTTGCTCATTTTCGACGCGATGAAGCCCGGTTTCTCCTTCAGTTTCGTGTTGAGACTTGCAACAAATTTGTCGTCGTCTCCCGTCGGATTGATGCACTGGTCTTCCAGCGACCCGAGCACAGACAGTCCTGCAGAAAAAAAGGCGAGAAGAAAGAAGCAGCACCGGCAAACGGGGGATGAAAAGAGACAGCGGAGGGAGGAGACGAACATAGAAAGAAGTGAACACTGGGGAGAGACACACAGAGACAGAGAGAAAAGAAATACAAGACGGAGCAAGTGTCCATCCATACTACACAGCAAGCGAGTGAGCCTACTGGACAGAGAAAGGAAAAGGCAGCAAGTGTGAATACGGCTTATATATATAGAGAGAGGAAAGGATGAGAAAACGAGAAGGCAGCAAGTGTCCACCCCACCGCAGGGCGCAAGAGAACGAGGAAGAGACGGGAAACGAAAAGGAAGAAGAGAAGCAGCAGCACATGCCCATATCGAACAGAGAGACGGAGACAGCGAGAAGAAGAGGAGGAAGCCACTGCATGCACTGGCTTGGGCGAAGGCGAAGGAAAGGACAGAGAGACAGAGGCAGGGAGACGGAGACAGGGAGACGGAGACGGGGAGACGGAGACGGGAGACGGGGACGGGGGCGAAGAAAGGAAGAAACGAGTGTGTGTGCGTGGTGGATAGAAAAGGGCGCGGCGGAGACAGGAGAGGAGGAGGAGACGGAGACGGACAGCAAAGGAGACGCGGAGGAGGAAATTTGTCCACGGCGAGCGAAGAAGAGGGGAGGAGCCGTCTTCATCAAAGAAGAAAGAAAGACGGAGAAAAGAACCGAAAGGAAGACAAAAGAGAGCTGCCTACATAAATATACGCCGTCACATACAAATACATAAACTGCATATGGACGGAAAGAAACCATGTATGCCGTCTACATATCTATCTATATATGTATGCATGCAAAAAATATAAGAGCACGTACATGTGTGTATGTAGGTCCATTCTTATTAGTCCTTCTAAATAGAGTCGGATATGTATCCATGCATGCACGTATAGGTACGTTTGTCTTTTGCTGTCTACCGAATTCTACACACCAATATAACAAGAAAATATAGACGAGGCCTACTTACAGGTCTTCTCCTAGCGATCAGATTTATATATATACGTAGCTACACACACAGATATGTAGCTATCAATATATATATGTATGCAGAGATAGAGGAGCAGGTATACGTGTCCATGCAAGTAAATTGCTTCTTGTTCTTTTCTGTAAAAGGCTGAATATATCCCTTTCCTTTTTCCTTTCTCTCCCTACATGTATACATATACACATACGTATGTCGCTGCAACTCTCTCTCTCTATATGTGTACATATATATCTGTGCCTACATATATATATGTATTTGTGCCTATATGTAAATGTATATAGATGCATGTATAGCTGTCTCCTCCAGTCCTATATATATATATGCATGTGTATGTGTCTCTTCCTCAATATATCCATAGATTTACCTTCTTCACTCTCTCTCTCTCTACGTATACATATATATCTGTTTTTACTGTAAGAAAGACATGTGTGTTTACATATATATATATGCGCGTTTATCTTTGTGTACTGCCTTGAAAAATATATATATATACGTGTGTGGAGTTGTATATAAATGTATACATATATATATGTGAGTGCAGCACCAACTGTTGATGAGCGGCCACACGTATCTATGTATTTTTTGACTGCCCCTCGCATGGAGCTAGACGGGGTTACACATTATATATATGTTTATATGATTATTTACACAAACATATAAAGAGAGAAGAAAATATACATGTGTGCCAGTAGACACAAGTATATATATGGATGTAACAAACCTTTCCCTCTCTCCCTGTCTCTCTGTCTCGCTGTCTCTGTGTCTCCCCCCATATATGCATGTATATGTACGGGTAGAGTGATTCTTGGACATTTGTATGTGGTAAATTTGAAAGAAGATGGAGAGTACCTTTGCCGATGAGAAGATCGACAAGTGCGTCGTTAGTTGTGTAGGAAATTTCCTTTGCCTGAAGACCTTCTCTTTGATAGAGCTCCGCCTCGCGTCGAAAGACAATGTCTGTAAAATTGCGCTGCGGAGAAGCCAAGGAGGAGACGGAGACAGCGGAAAGGAGGGAAATACAGAGGGAGACGGGGAGATTAGAAGGAAAAGGAGACGGACAGGCGGAGGGACAGAAAGCAGAAGAAGACAGACTGATGCGGAGAGGGAAGGCGGTTGAGCGAGACAGCAGAAGAAGAGGAGACACAAAGCGGGAGACACGGAGAGACGACGGAGAGACACGGAGGGGAGACACGGAGGGGAGACACGGAGGGGAGACACGGAGGGGAGACACGGAGGGGAGAAGAAGAGGAACTCCGTCCATCTGCAGAAGACGCAGACCGTCTTGTAGAAGACGCAATTCGAAGGCTGTTCAACGCTGACACCTGCGAAGCTTCTGCGGCTGTTCTTCTCAGCTTCGCAGCAATTTATGCATGCAACTGAAGAGAGAAAGAGAGGGCAGGAAAAAGAGAAAAGGGACGGACAACTACTGAAGGAAGACGTAGGAGACCGGGCCACCTGCGAAGGCCTCTTCATCTGGCCACACGCACATAATTTACACCCCACACATGGAAGTCCCTTCACCTACACATATTTATTATAGTCGCGTATAAACAGAGAGACAGAGACACGAAACGAAAGGAGACACACACAGAGGAAAAACGAAAGAAGAAAAAACTTTCAACGCGACAGACGTCTATACGTATATAAACGTATCTTCCATCACCTCTCTCTCCATCTCTATCTGTATATATGTATATACATACATACACACATATATTAAAAATGAGTATCCACGCATATAGTGATATACATATACATAGAGAGAGAGAGAGAGTAAGAAAAACATACATAGACAGGTACGTATACACATATATATATACATAGGGACACAGTAAATAACGTAGAGACATCTATCTATCTATCTATCTATATATATATATATATGTGCAGACACGCATATATATATATATACAGTTATTGTCTATTTATATGGAAGGGGATTTTCACAGAGCCGCATGGATTTTACGTTGCGGTCTACTCCACGTGGAAGTGGAACACATCGGCACACATACACATAAGCAGACGTATATATATATGCGTGTATATGTATTTACGTATACGCAGAGTTGTTGTTGAAGATAGAAAGACAGAAATTTACTGCAGAGCAAACACATATACATATAAAATGGATCAACATCTATATTGACGTATATATGTTGTATATAGAGACAGTGAAAGACGGAGACAGAGGGAGACGGAGACACAGACAGTATGTAGGTAGACAGAAGAAGGTATATATATAAATATATAGTGAGACCTGCGTATAAATCGTAATTATATATACACATAAATGTTCGTAAAATGTACATATATGTACACATACGTGCTTGTGTAACTAACAGATATACATACGTACATGTTAACATGGAAAGACGTCGGAACGTAGAAGAGAAGAATACATATATATACATATATATATGTGTATAAATAGATAGAGACACAAAGATAAATATACACAAGCATATATAAGACCGCTGTATATGTAATATACGGACATATATACGTAAACGGGACAAATCAATATATACCTATATTACTTGAAACATACATATAGACAGACAGAGAAAGAGAAAGAGACATATACGAATACTACTGAAAATGTGTTTATATATATATGGAGAGAGAGAGAGAGATATACACGTATACTGTTGACAACGTATATGTATATATATATAGAGAGAGAGAGAGAAAGAGACATATACGAATACTACTGAAAATGTGTTTATATATATATGGAGAGAGAGAGAGACATACACGTATACTGTTGACAACGTATATGTATATATATATAGAGAGAGAGAGAGAAAGAGACATATACGAATACTACTGAAAATGTGTATGTATATGTATATGTATATAGAGAGAGAGACATACACGTATACTGTTGACAACGTATATATGTATATATATAGAGAGAGAGAGACAGAGAGAGAGACATATACGAATACTACTGAAAATGTGCATGTATATGTATATGTATATATATAGAGAGACATACACGGATACTATTGACAAGGTACACATGTATGTATATATATAGAGAGAGATAGAGACATATGAAGTGCCCGATATGTATAAGAGAGGAATTTACATTCAAATATAGGTATATGATTGATGCCTATATCCTTGTATGTATATATATAAATGCGCATACATAGAAGAAATGAACTCTATTAGTAATTCAGATATATATATGTCAAAGAAACAGATTTTCATATACATCTATAAATTATATATATGGAGAGAGAGACATATTTACGTATAGAGATGTACGTATATATATAAATATATAATATACTTATATATATAGATGGAGAAGAGGAATCCCTGTATGAATTTGACGTGTATATATAAATACAGACACATACATATATAGATGTAGATATGAAGAGACGTGTTTATGTAGACAAAATGAATCTCTCTTTCTCCGTCTATCTATGTGTACATACATGCATGTAGAAACAGACTGTGTAGAAGAGTGGATGGGGATGTTGTCCTCCGTAGAGACGGATGCACTCCACGGACGCAGAAAGGAAGACTCGAGAGAAGAAGAGACAGCGAGCAAGAAAAGGAGGAAAAGAAAGAAAGCGAGGAAGATAGAGAAGAAGACAGGAATGCAGGAAGATGTCACGAGGATAACAAAAAAAAGAGCAGGGCAGAGAGCAGGAGACACATAGAGATCGAGACAGAAGCGCAAGGAGATGTCCCCCCGAGACAGGAAATGGAGGAGAAGGAAATACCGAGCAAAGCAGGAACAGACAGGTCGAGACAGAAGTGTGGAGAAGAAACGGCGACAAAAAAAGGGACCCTCCGTTTCTGCAGAGAAATTCAACTTGGCACTTCCACGCCGACGTGTGTCTGTGTGAAAGCACGCGCACGCATGCGGAAGAGAGGAGACGCGAGAGACAGAAAAGAGAAGAAGAAAAAGAGGGCGGGGGAAGCGGAAGGAGAAGAGGAGCAGCAAACGAAGGAGGGGAGAGAACCAGGAACTCACGAGAAAAAAGGGGGCATGCAAAGACAACACGGGAAACACGAAGAAGAAGAAAACGAGGAGGAGGAGACACGGGGGGATGGAGAGGACGAAGAGGAGGGGAAGAAGGGGGGAAGGAGACGAAGACAAAGAAGAAAGGAAGGAAAGGACGAAGAGAACTGTTCGTGGGACATCTCTTTGTGACGAAGAAACGCAGAAGAGAGGGACAAGAAGAAGAGGAGATGAACGGAGGAAGATGAAGAAGAAGAAGATGAAGATGAGAAGAAGGAGGAGGTGAAGAGGGAAGAGAAGAAAACAACACACTTGTAGCATTTCATTGGTGATGTTGATGAACAACTGCTCCAGGGAATTTCGTTGAAATACTTCAAAACCGAAGATATCCAGCAGTCCTGCAAGCGCCAACGCATGCAGCACCGGGGAGACACAGCGAGACAAATACAGAAGGAGGAGGAGAAACAGACAGAGACGCAGAAAGCCAGAGAGAAAAGGAGACAGAAAGAAAGGGAGTGAAGTACGAAGGGAGACGGGGAGACACATACAAAGAGACACGGACAGATACGGAGAGACAGAGATATATAAGAGGAGACACATGGAGAGACAGGGAGACAGGGGCAGGGGGAGACGGGGGGAGAGACACGTGCAGAGACAGGGAGACATCGTCGGAAATAGGGGGAGGTGGACGATGTGTGGGGAGGAGACGTACGGAGAGACAGAGAGAAGGGGAGACGCAGAAGGGGAAATGGCGACAAACAGAAAGGGGGAGACGGCGAGACGGCGAGACGGGGGGAAGTTTCGAACAGAGAGACGAGGAGACAGACAGCAACACATGCACGGAGAGAAAAAAGCGGGAGGAACTCAAAAAGAGGAAAAAAAGAGAAGGGGCGAGGAAGAGAAGTACAAATGGATACGTACATTTCCTCACTCATGAGAAATTGTCCTTTTTATTGCTGCACACGTAGTCCATAGGCATCTACATATGCTTATATATACGTGTACGGGACAAAGGGCATCTTCCCCGTACATTATTTGTTCACACACACACACACACACACACACAAACATGTAATCTTTTACTTCTACGCATATACATACATATCTGTAATTACAAACAGAAATCCTACCTATACATATATATATATATGTTAAAGGTATACTCATACGTGTACACATACATGTATATACGTGGTTAGGGAGAATATGACTTTTGTACATATATTTAGGTATATCCACACAAACTAATACGAAAATCTTATATATACATATATGCATGTGTTTCAAGGAAAACCTCACTTACACATATATATGTATATGGGCCGGTCTCTCTCTCTCTCTATAATATACATGTGCGGACACGTGCCAAGTATATATGGATATACATATAGACAAATAGATAGACACACACGTATATGTTTAAAGGAAACCCCTACGTACACACGTGTATATATATGGACACATGCCTGGGCAGAGAGAAGAAAATGACTTCTACGTATGTATAACTATATGGGCGGACAAATGTACGTTTATATGGATATACGTACAGATATGTAGACACACATATATGTGATAATATAAATATAGACACACACAGACACAGATGGATGTACGTAGAGAGATGTATATATACTTTATAGGAGAGAGATATGTACGGGCGTCAATGAAGAAACCGTTGCTGGCTGGTCTCACCTTGGACCGATTTAGGTAACATACACGTATATCTACAAATAAATATGCATGCACAGAGACATATTCACATGTGTGTGCCTCTATATTCCTATGCGATATACTTGCGTATTTCCACGTATCCGTCCTCCTTTTGTGTCTTCCTCTCCTTTTCTCTCTCTGTTTCATTGTCTCAAGAAAAGGCGGAAGTTGACTGCTGCTGAAGCGAGGACGAGGAAGACACGTACAAGGAAGAGAATTCTGCTGCTGTGTGGAGACACCCAGCGTATGCGTGTCTATAGAAGGCGCATGCAAGTGCTGCAGACACGTGCGGAGAAATCGAAAAGTGCAAAGACAGCAGCAAATTCATCTGCAGACGACAGCACTTGCCGCACAACTGCATGCGCTGCACCTTCTTCGTGGAATTTCTTCCCTCCCTCTCTCTTCCTCTAGAGCACTTGCATGCAGTGAAGTTGCAGACGCCGCACATGCATGCGCACTTGGGGCGACCGCTAACCAGCGCAGCCGCAAGCCGCATACACATACGTATATACACACATACGTATATACATATGTATGGATGAATCGAAGCAGACAAACACGGGAGACAGGAACACAAAGGAAGAGAGAGAGGGGGAGAGACGGGGAGACAAACGGAGACACGGAGACGTGTGCAGCTGTCTCGCAGAAGCGCCTGTTCCTCTCTGTGTGTCAATCGCATGCATGGGTGTAGATGAAGTCTACGCTAATATAAACCCATGGAGGAAGAAGAAAAACTCTAGCGCACACATATACGTGTACATAAATATATGAATATATACATATATATACATGTGTATATACATATACACATTTATATACGTACACATGTGTATATGGTTGAACTCCACTTCTTTGTATATAAAGAGAGACAGAGACAGAGAGAGAACGTCTGCGTACACATACATACATACACATATATACATATATATATGCATATTTATATGCATACACATATATAGGTAGTTGCAGTCCAATTCTTTGTATCCGTAGAGAGAGAAAGCGTTTGCGTACGTATATACACATATATTCACATATATGCATACGTAGACACATACATGCGTACATACATGGGCATATATGTAGTTCACCCGTTTGCATACGACAGAAGGAAGATGTGTCTGTAGCTTTGGAGGAGACAAGTTGCAGAGAACGAGGAGAATAAAAAAGAGACAAGACAGGAAGTTCGGTTCACCGAGGAAAATAGGAATGCCTCCTTTGAGTTCGATCGTCGAATTGAGTTTCTGAACAATCCACAAAAACATCTTCTCGTAGAGCGCCTTGGCAAGAGAAGAGCGCAGCATTTCTGAGTTCTCCACGTCCCACCGTCCTTCGATTTTATTCGACCCTGCAGCCATTGCATGCGCGCGCTCACACACACGTCCAAGCCCGCATGCACCTGGGCAAACGCATGCACCCACTTACGCACACGCACATATATAAAGAGAGACTCGTGCGGCAGCGTCGCATGCAGCCACTCCCACACACACGTCAAGAGAGAGATATGCATTCGCCAGTCAGCGAGAGGTGCATGCACTCCTACACGCACGTATATTCAGCTGCATGCAGCCACATCCATGTATGCAGTCCCCCACAGATATAGAGACACCCACACGTGCGCGCGTGCAGCGACAGGCATGCACTATGCTGCGCATATATGTATATTCAGACGCATGCAACCAGACGCATGCGCCACATATATGAACGTGCATGTGCATGCACTCACACACGTGGGTGGTGGCGACCCCACATACACATATGTTTATCCAGATGCATGCATCGAGACGCATGCTCCACACAGGTGTATGTACGTGCATGCACCCACATATGTGTGTGTGGCGACTCCATAAATAGACATATACATACGGAAATGCGAATTCAAATGCATGCAGCCAAGTGCATGCGCCACACACATGAACATGCACGTGCATGCAGCCACACACTTGTGTGTACTACTCCACACATATATCCAGATGCACGCAGTCAGATGCATGCACTTTAATTTGGGGCTGCGGAGAAGGGGAATGCGTGTCTGCGGCCCTGCAGACTCCTTGTCGCGGCCTGCTGCCTGCATGCGGGTGCGTAGGAAGTCCGCTCTTTTTCTCCTAAGGCCCCCAAAGAAACTTCATCTACAAACATACATACCGACACCCACGTACACATGTGTTCCAGCTACAAACGTACATACTTACCCACACATATATATATGTGCGAGAAGATGCGCGTAAATTTCTGTGGATCTATATATGTGTACGTATGTGTGTGTTCTCTCGCTTTTGAAGGCAAGAACAGCAGGAAGAGTCTCGGGAGCCGTCTGTCTGTACACTTGCATGGGAACTATGTATTCAAGTGCAGCGTAGCGACCTGCATGCATCAGCACACGTGCCACCTTCCCGTTCTCTCTACCTGCCTGGCACGCTGTAAAACGGCTGCGTCCCAAGAAGAAGGGGCAGGTACGTGCAAAAGCAGAGCGAAAGAGAGAGAAGAAGAAGGGACCCAGAAGAAGGACAGAATGAGAGCAGAAGGCAAGAGAAATAGAAGAGAAAATCAGAAGAAAAGGACAGTTGCTTCCGCCTATGTGAGTAGCAGGAGTGGCACTTCGGATAGTAGTGGTAGGAGTTCTGCATGCAAAAAAGCAGGAGCAGCTGCAATACCCACAAATAGATCGACACGTCTGTACGTATCTAAACAGGCGGGTGCACACAAAGGAGAGAGAGAAACTAAAAGACGTCAAACGACGCTTGCTTTCATCTACGTGGCAGTGCGTAGTAGCAGCCGGAACAGGAACAGTAGCAGCAGTTGGGGGAGTGGTCATAGTAATACCGGGGATAACTACAACACACATATATGTGAACAGGTGCAGGTGCACGAGCCGGTCAAAAGAAAACGACCTCTTCATTCGTCTCTGTGTGCGTGGTCGCGTAATAGTAGCAGCAGCTAGATAGTAGTACTAGTAGTAGTAATACTGGAGGGAGCTCCTGTACAGACACATCTATAGAGGCAGGTGGGTGCATGTGTAGACGTTTCTCGTGGAGGGGGAGGAGATCGTGGAGAAATATATTTGGGTCACAAATACAGCCACAAAGAACGAGAAAAGACGACACACCAACATCATGCATGCACGCATGCGTGAATATATATGTGTGTATGTATGACGTATACGCATGCAGCTGTACATGTGGAAGAGGTAGGTGTGTGACACATATATACATACATGTGTACAGCTGTAGAGACGGTGTCGTGTGTGGTAGGTGCTGGTGGGGGAAGGGAGGAGATGAATAAATTAGAAAGGGAGGAGACATTTGACTGCGTATGTTGACAGCAGGCGTAACCCAACAAATACTTCTCCATAGACGTCCCTTGTAGGTAGCCATCTATCTATCTATCTGTCTATGCATATATATGTATATGTATGTATATTGACGTGTTCATATATGTGTGGACAGAACAGGTGGACGTTACATATATATTCATATAGTTGTGTGGGAACGAATGTTGGAAGTGAAGGACTCACACACAGAGAGATGCACATTCATAGAAAACAGCAAAAAGGGACATACGTGGATTCCTATACGTCTGCGAAGAGCAGTAGGAGGTGCTCTATCCCTCTCCTATATATATACATATATATGTATATATACAATGATATATATATATCTTAAGACAGCAGGTAGATGTCATAGCTGCGAAGAAAAGTTAAAAGTGTCAAATACATACGTGCATATAAACGTCTGCAAAGAGAAGCTGAAAGTGCTATACATATACTTCAAAGAAAAGTCTGACCTGACACAATTTATATACACATGCACAGCTGTCCGCGAAGAGACGTTGGAAGTGCTCTCTATCTTTCTCTCTCTCTATATATATATACACACATACATACACGCATATACACATATATATATATATGACGTCCAAGTGTTCTGTAAGACATGAAGAGAGCCGTTGGACGTGACACCTACATATAGAGAGAGAGAGGCTTGCACGTAGGAAGCGGAAATAATACATGTATGTATATCTGTACAGACAGACATATATAAATATATAGAAAGAGATACGGGCATATATATGCATGTGACAACTTCGGCAGAAAGGATAAAATTGGAGCACGGATGTGGAGGCAAATGTGGGAATTGGTCGAGGAGGCTGTCAGAGGAGAGAGAAGCAAAAGCCGAAAGCCAGAGACACATGTGTGGGGTCGCTTTGCTGCTGAAGACCGAGTTGCTGCTGCTGCTGGTCGCAGGCGAAGCCAACAAACCTGCGTAGGTGGTCTTGACTGTTAGTTCATGAAGAATTTTGGGGAAGTCGAGGAAGAGAAGCGAACACGCAGACCGGAGCGTCTCTTCTGCCCGGCCCGCGTACGAAGCCGCCCTTTCGACCCCCGCCTCTTTTTTGGCTGCGCGCAAACAACACGTACCACCACCCCACACACGCGCCACCCCTCGTCGCCCCTGCATGCAAAAACTGCATGCAAAAACTGCATGCAAAAACTGCATGCAAAGAGAAGAGAGAAGCGAAAGGAAGGTGGAAACGGTGGAGGAGGAGGAGGAGGAGACGAGCGTCTCCCTTCCTTCCGCACGTGTCCTGCCTTCAACAAATGGGGAGACGCCGCATCTTCGCGCAGGGAGCTCCACGCGCCACCCCCCACTCGGCGAGGAGGACATTTCTTCGGGGACCCAAGATGTGGAAGTGACACATATATATGTATGGAAAGTGAGAGAATTGGGAGTGGCCTCCATATAGAGAGAGAGAGACAGAAGTGTGCACACTTCTCCCCTCCATACATCCCTCTCACCACGTCCAGCAACCGATACACACATATCTGGCTCGTCCACTTTCTCTCGAAATGCATACGTATGTGTAGGCCACTTTCAGTTCTACTCTGGACATATATATACATAAACGCCAGTTCGTACTCTTCTCTGTACACATATACACGTATGTGTCACTTCCAATTCTTCTCTCTACACACGTGGAAGGCAATTCTATTCTTCTCCGTAAATATATATGTGTCACTTCCAATTCATCTCTCTCTCTTTATATATATATGTGGGCCACTTCCAATTCTGTTGCTCTCTCTCTCTCCAAATATATATATGTCACTACCAACTGTTCCCTCTTTCTCTCCATCCGTATATATATACACATGTATACATATATATGTCACTTTCAATTCTTCTCTATCTATCTCTTTATACATATATAGGCCAGTTCCAATTCTCTCTGTTTATACACATATATACACGTGAGCCACTTCCAGTTCTTCTCTGTATATATGTATATATGTATATCACGTCCAGTTCTTCTACGTTTAGATATATGCGACTTCTAGTTTTCCTCTGAATATATATATACGTGCCACGCTCGACTTTTGTCTGTATATATAAATATATGTCTATGTGTCACTTCCAGTTCTTCTCTCTCTCCCGCTCTCTCTGCATATATATACGTCAATCAACTCTTCTCTGTGAACGTGTACTGATAAACACATATGTACATGTATATTCCCCTTCTCTGAAGAAGTGCACCTTTATCCACATAACCGTGTATATCACTTCCTTCAATTCTCTGCGTATATATATATTATATATATATGATATATATCACTCTTCAGAGTGTTTCCTGTGTGTTTTACAGACATAATATATGGTCCTTCTTCAACTGTTTCTCATGCGGTAAACAAAACTCTCATATCTACTCTCTTTATATTAGACGTATGGAATCCACCTATTCTTCGTGGATATGTGTGGATACATATATATATATATATTTGCCTTCGCAGACCTTGGTCTACGTCTCTCTCTTTCTCTCTTTTGAAGTGGGCAGCACCGAAGAAACGCATGCAAATATTTACACGTCTGGGGAGAGGGCGGCAGCAGGTTGAGAGAAACAAGTGCCCAAGCGTACGCTCGCAGATATACACAGGGAGGCACCAGACGTATGCGCATGAGTGATGCAGGCACAAGACAGGGCCAGAGCAAAGCAGGAGGGAAAGGAATTCTTCAAAGAAAGCCGTCGCGAGGGCCTCACACATACGTGGGCAAACACGAAAACACGGCAGCCTTGCCACAGAGTCCCGCTTGCTGCCGTCCCTGCAGCTCTCTCTCTATATATATATGTGTGTGTCTACATATCTGCCTCTTCCCGCTTTCTCTTCTGCAGAAGTGGCCAGAGCAGTTAGCAACTGTCCTTGCTGGGAGTGTCCCACGTCGAGCTACGCAGGAGAAGAAGAAATGAGAGTCTCGCTTGACCCTCTGCTGTTCCAGAAGTACAAACGAACTCCTGCCCTCAGCTAACACATGCGCATGTGCAGCCGTAGAGGCGTGCAGAACACTTTCTTGCGAAACGCAGATGAGCCCGCTTATATCTCTTTCTCTCGGTGTCTGCTTGTTGCTGCTGGGTCCCCTGCTGCTGCTGCTGTTGCTGCGTCCCCTGTTGCTGCTGCTGTTGCTGCGTCCCCTGCTGCTGATGCTGTTGCTGCGTCCCCTGCTACTGATGCTGTTGCTGCGTCCCCTGCTACTGATGCTGTTGCTGCGTCCCCTGCTGCTGTTGTTGCTGCTGGGTCCCCTGCTGCTGCTGCTGTTGCTGCGTCCCCTGCTGCTGTTGTTGCTGCTGGGTCCCCTGCTGCTGCTGCTGTTGCTGCGTCCCCTGCTGCTGTTGTTGCTGCTGGGTCCCCTGCTGCTGCTGCTGTTGCTGTCGTCCCCTGCTGCTAACGTTGCTGCGTACCCGGCTGCTAAAGTTGCTGCGTCCCCTCCTGCTTGTTTAGCTGCGTCCCCTCCTGCTGCTGCTGCTGTTTCTTATCTCCCACAGCTTGCTGCCATTCCTGCTGCTGTTCCCTGCGACAAACTGCTCTGCTGCTGTTGCTTCCTGCTGCTACTTCCGCAGCTGTCGAGGCTGCTGCGCTCCTTCTGAGGCTGCTGCGACTGCTGCTGGTGCCACTGCCGTTGTTGCTGCTCTTGCTGCGGGTAATCCTGCTGCTACGGTGTCGCTGCCACTGCTGCTGAAGCGACTGTTGCACCTGCTGCTCCATCTTCGGCTGCTGCCGCCGCTGCTGTCTTTGCTGCTGCCGCAGCTCCTGCTGTCGCACTCTGAGCTCCTGCTGACAATTTTGCTGCTGATGTTGCTGCTGTCTTTTCTGCTGCTGTCACTTCTCCTGCTTCCTTTGCCTCTGCTGCTGGTGTCTTTTCTACTGCTGCTTTGATGCTGCAGCAGTTTCTTCAGCTACTTCCTTTGCTGATGCTGCTGCTGCTGCCGTTTTTTCTGCTGCTTCTATCACTGCCGCTGCTGTTGCTGCTGTTGCCCCGTGTTCTCCCGCAACGTGCCTGTAGGCTTGGCATTTCCCAGTAGGAGTATGCCGGAGACTAAGGACCAGATGGTGCACGTTTCTGCTTCCGATAAATCCATAGATTCGAAGGACTTGACGACTTGCTCGAATTCTTCTTCGTCGTCTATGCCTGCCACGAAAACGGGGAGACAAACACACGGAGTACAGAGAGACAGAGCGAAGGCAGTAAACAGGGCGGAAGGACAAGAACGACGAAGAGGGAGACCAGAGAAAGCAGCTAAACCAACGAGACAGCAGAAACAGCAAGAGAAGACGGAGAACAGGCAAAGGGCGAAGAAAGCAGAGAAAGACTACTCCAGAAAACAAGAAAAAGGAAGAAAAGGCAGACACAAAAAGGCAAGAAGAACCGAAAAGGAGAACAGAGAAAGGCGTGCAACGGGGCGAAGAAGAGTCACCACCGAAGAAGAACAGCAGAAGAGAAGGCGAATAACAGACAGAGAAGCGCAGAAGACGACAGCAACCGAAGGAAGAAGAAGACGACCAGATAGAAGAAAGTATGCGGCAATTTTGAATAGAGGGAAGGGACAGCACTGCCGAGGAATTTGCAGACCCAAGTCGAACCCCCGAAGAAGAAGAGCACGCGGACGAAGAGAGACGCGGCGAACGCAGAAGGCGGCGGAGGTGGGGAGACGAAGCGAAGAAGAGCAGCACGAGGAGCCGGAATAAGAGATACGACAAAAAGAGTGGAGGCCTACAGAGAAGCAGCAGAAAGTCGAAGAGGAAAAAAAGTCGGAAAATGGAAGAGGAGGGGACGACTACAGAGAGGACGGAGACGGCAGCAAAGGGAGAACAAAACCCCCCCGGGTGTCTTCTACTGCAGTGGCCGCATGCAGGCATCGGGAGGAGTACGGAGGCCACAAGGCGACGAGGAAGACCAGCAGCAGCAGCCTGCCCGAGCCGCCACGTATGTTTTTGGAGTGGTAGCAGTAGACTGCCTGGTCGGTCTCTATCACGTACACGGTCGGAACCTCCTTTTTTCCTCCTAAACTGCTTCAGCAAAACGAAGAAGTGACGCATACATCAACAAGGCAAGCGAGAAAAAGGCGCACTTCTCTCTTTGCCCCTACCACGACCTGCGTGTTGAACATCCGCGACCAGTGGAAGATGATCAACACCTATCGGCCATCCAAATATATACATATATATGCACCTAGGAGATATACACATTCATATATAAATGTAGAGATATATCTGTGATGCATGCAGATATATACTTGTGTAACAAGTAGACATACATATATATACATATACATCCATATATATATAGAGAGACCGATAAATAGGAATACACATATATATATATATATATGTACATATGAATGTATGAATATCCATATATACATCCATATATAGAGAGAGAGAGACCGATATATAGGAATACACCAATATATATATATATATATATGTATGTATGAATGTATAAATATCCATATATACATCCACATATATGTATATATATATGTAGGCGCATTTATGTACGGCATGTATGTATATGGAAGTCTGCTTGGATTTGTTTGACGGAAAAAAGAGATTGCTCTGTTGATAAGAAGAGTAGGACAGTTCCTCTTCTACTTTCGGTGTACTGCCACGATACAGAACAGGAAGACTGCATGCAGGACGTTTTTCACAGAAAGGGATGGAGCAGAAGAAGGGAATTCCTCCAGCACCACACGAGAAAACAAATGCAGGAGAAACATACGTGTCCCCCCCTCTCTCTTCTCAAAAAAAAAGCGGCGACGGTCTACAACGAGTCAAAGAAGTCAACACGTATCTGTCCACCTACACAAAACCTACTTACTCATATGTACATATACAAACGTAGCTTTCCATTACTTCTAGTATCTATCTATACGTGATCGTACGAACACAGAGATCGATTGGTCTTCTTCCTATCTATCCCTACCTACCTGTCTACATATCCATATATATACACATGTATGTTTGTACTACTTCCCGCAAATCTATACGTGTATGTTTGCCGGAGCACATATATATACATATATGCATTTGTTTGTAGAGAGCGAGCATATAACGGTATGTACATATATATGCAGACGCACATATCTATCAATTATTTCCTATCTATCTACCTACCTATATATATGTATATAGGTGTATGTTTTTGTTTCCAGGCTACTACATATAGGCATATATATCAACCTGGTTGTCGGCGCTAAGACACACACATGTGTGCGTCTATAATGTATACGTTTTCTGTCTTCCGCATCTAGGAATACCTGTGTCTGTCCTCGGGACGCCTGCCCTCGTATATATGTATATATATATGTGTGTATATGGGTGTAGTGATTGTAGAAGTGTGGAGATTCTGCAGGTGGGGGCGACTGCTGCTGGTGCGGCCGTGGACCTTGCACAGAGACGTTTGGGCGAATGTCTGTGAGTTGAAGCATACCCTCCTCCAGAGAAAGAAAGGAAGAAAAGAGACACAAACAAGGAAGAAGTCTTTCTGACGAGGGAAGGCGCCAGACATCGCGTTTCTCTGCCCCCCGCCAGTGCCGCGGCGCGTGTGTCTGCGAAGGGCTTCCAGGACGGTATTCAGAAAGAGAGAAAGACAGAAAGAAAGGGAAGGGAAAACGGGGAGACACTGTGAAGAAAGAGCGACAGGGAAAGCGGAAAAGGAAGACGAGGAGAGACTGTTGAGAAAACAGCGGCTGCTGCTGGGCAGCGAAAAGGGTGGGGCCGTGGCAAGAAAGGAGGCTGCCTTTGGGGGGAGACGAGACGCCGCTGCTACTACGTCTACGTCCCCGGGGTATACTGCTGCTGTCATCGGGGTGAGGAAATATTCGTTTCGTTTCTTCTTCTTCTTCCTGAATTTCTTTTGCAGATTCTACACCACCTGTCAACTCTTCCTGTCCTGTTGCTGTCTCGTTTCTAGACAAGACGCCACGTCCGCGGAAGGAGACACACACACACGCACGGAGACAACTTTGAGGAGGAGGACCGGCTTCCTCATATCGAAGCACACACCGAACACTTCTTGTAGAAAGTGGAAATCTGTGTCCCTGTGTACGGACGTATACGCTTCCATGCATGAACAATGTTGGGCGCCTGAACATACGCATATATACCTACACACACATGTATGTGACCTGCCGTCCGTATCTCTCTCCCTGCTGCTCCCCCCTCTTTTTCTCTCTATTTTCTCTAACGCGGTGTATGCGTATGCCTCGGTACGCTGCCTGCTCGGATGGCAGAGGAGTTCCTCTGCTGCAGCTCTTCGACTGCACCGCAGAAAGAGAACAAGTAGCCGAAGCAGCCCACACGGCGACCAACAGTGAAGCTTTCCTGTTTAACCGCTCTTTTTCGCGTTCTCTTCGTGAAGGGAAAGTCCTCATCTTCCTCTAACCAGTGGCTTTCTTCTTCTTTTCCTTCTTCTTCTTCTTCTTCGTCTGCTCCGCTTCTTTTTATCTCTTCATCTTCACAGCAGGAGAGACGCTTTCTCTTTGTCCCGCCCCTCCTGGTCTTCAGCCGCGTATTCTTTTTCTATCTGGTCCCCCTCTCATTTTTCCTCGTCCTCTTCTTTCTCCGCCTGCTCTTCTCCTTCTCCTCTTCTTGCCTTGTCGCTTCTCTCCCTTTCTCTCGGGCTCTCTCGTCACATTTCCGTCTTTCTGCTTCTCTTTCTCTCTCCCTCTATCTCTCCGTCTCTCTCTGTCCCCCTGTCTCCGTCTCCCTGTCCCCGTCTCCCTGTCTCCCTGTCTCCGTCTCCTTTCCTTTCCCACTCTCGGCCTCTTCATCTCTCTCGCGTTCCCCTCTTCCCTTCCCGCTGTCTCGCTGTTTCTCTCTCTGCTGCTGCTGCTGTTCGTGTTGCTGCGGTTTGTTGTTCGGCGGCTTCGCCCCTGCTGCTGCTGCTGGCGCCTCTGTGGTACACACCTGGCAGCAGTACCGTAACACCTGCTTCCGCTCTTTTCTTCCTGTCTGTGTCTCTGTCTCTGTGTCCCTGTCTCCGTCTCCGTCTCCCTTTCTCTCTCTGATTCTCTCTTCCGTGTCTCCTTCGGTCTCCCTTCGTCTCTCTGCCTATTTCTCTCTCTTTGCTGCCTTCGATGGTCCTCTCTGTCTCATCTTCTCTCTGTTCCTCCTTTTCCGTGTCTCCTTCTATCCCTCCTTTCTCTGCCCCACTTTTGTTTTCTCTTTTTCTCCCTTCCCTCCCTTCCCCCCCCCCCCTCCGGTGCTGTTTGTTATCTCTCCGCGCCTCGCCGGCTTTCTTTTTCTCTCCCCTCTCTCTGTACTCACCTGGGGCGTCGTAGCATTGTGGGTTGAGGAACGCATATTCTTCGATGGGGAGAAGCATGTATCTCTGTCGCATGAAAGGCGGGGCGCCTTTCAGTAGTTGGTAGAAAATGTGGTAGGACCGCTCTTTCTCTGCTTGTTGGACGATTCGGCTTTTTTCAAGGAGGAAGACCTCGACAGCGCCGTGGAGAATACCGCCCTCCCGAGCGACGTCGAGCTGCATGAATCTCCCGAACCGGCTGCTGTTGTTGTTTCTCACTGTCTTGGCGTTGCCGAACGCTTCCAGGACAGGATTCGCCGCCATCAGGGCGCTCTGAATCTTCATCTCCAGACTTCCGCTGCGACTGCTGGCCACGTATTTCATCAAAAGCTTGGTCGTCTCTGTCTTCCCCGCCCCAGACTCTCCCGAGACGATGATGGTCTGCGACTTGTGCAGCGCGTGCAGATCCGTCAACGCCCTGCGGCTTGTGTAGAAGGCGTGCGGCGGCAGCTTCTCCACGTCGACCGCGTCCCGGTACTCGGCCAGCCGTTCGGCGCTGCCGCAGCCCACGTCCTCGAACGGATTGACTGCGACAATTAGTGGCTCTGCCGTGCTGTAGATAACCCCTCGCATGTACCGCGCGTGCAAAAAGTCCAGGACGCAGGCCGCGTTCCCATGCGGCAGCGACCCGATGTCCCCGTACTGCAGCGGGTCCACTTCAACGTTCGCATTAAAACAACGCTTCACCGGCACTTCGAAGACCTGCAGGGTGCCCAGCAAAGAAAAGACACAGGGGGAAGAGGGGGCCGAACCATAGGCAAAAGCGACGAAGAAAGAGATGGGGAGAACACGAGACAGGGACAAAGGAGACCGGGGAGAGGGACCGGCGAGACAGGCGAAGGAAGGGAGACACAGCCGGATAAAGAGCCGAGAGACGGCAACACAGAAGAACACGGAAAGGAAGGGACATAGAGGAGCCCCGAAACAGAAAAAAAGGAAGGGATAGCGAGACAGAAAGCACAGAGAAAGGAGAAGAGATAGAAGGCCTGGGCACACAGAGAGACGAAGACAGAGAGACCGAGACAGAGAGGATAGAGGAAGGGAAAGGAAGGGAGAAAGGAAGACACAGAGGGCGAAAAGCAAACCGGAGGGACACAAGCCCAGTCTCTAAACTCCCACGGGTTAGCGCAAGCCGAGTGACAGGGCTTTTCTGCAGAGAAAAGGCCGCCCAGCGTCAAGCAGGTCTTCTTCCCGCTGCCCACACACCGACGTTTGCTGTTCTAACGCGAGACATTGATTTCTTCCACGGTCCCCGGCGGGGCAGAGAACGGCTACGACCCACGCACACGCGCATTCCCGCAGTGACTTGTCTACCGGTGAAAATAATTAGAAGAAACGATCAAAAAGCCACAGACCCCCACACACAGAGACGCTGTCTCTCATATCAGCAGTCCCGCTGTTATCGTGAAACTCCCCCATACACACGAGTGTGTCAAAAAAAGGGCTACGTCCACAAATATATATGGACAACAACCCTCTGCTGGTATACGTCCACATATGTATGGATGAGCAGCCGTCTGTTTGTGTACGTATATAATATGAATAGACAACAACCCTCTGCTGGTATGCGTCCACATATGTATGGATGAGCAGCCGTCTGCTTGTGTACGCCCACATATACACGAGTATAGAGATACATATGCATGTTTACGTACACATATATGTACGGACAACCTTTCCAACTTATATACGCATACAGGCGCACCTACATATATATATGTGTGGATAGAGATATGGACGTTGTGGGCAAGGAAAGGGCATATATATGTGTGTGCCTGGGTCGACACAAGTGAGCAGTCATAGACGTCGAGCTTCACTTTACGGCATTTCTCCTCTTTTCAGGCGTGCTCGTTTCCAACCTCTGTGACTCACCAGCTCGCACCCCCGCACACTTTTCTAGAAAAGACAATCTGACCGCCAACACAGACATGTATGTACATGTGGAAATATAGACGTTTAAAGACATCTGCCTACACGCCTGTGTGTAGGTAGTACATATTACGTATATGGGGCTATACTCTATTACGTGATGTATGTGACTAGGCATATGTGTACCTCTGGGACAAAGTATATAGGTAGACCGCGCACACACGTGGAATCCAGCGGAGAGTCGACCTACATATGTATACGTCTATCCATATTTGTGTGCGTCTATGTGTCTCCATGAGGATGTGGAAACGGATGTATTTATTTAAATGGATGACTCGCGGTGTGTGACCCATCGGATGTGAATCAGACGTATTTACTGGCCTTCCAAGGAACGTAGGTGCTGCTGCATTCACCGCTTCGGTTGTTGGGAGGCTGCCGACAGCTGGCTGAAAGAACATATATCTATACTTATGCGTGTGTACTTGATGTGCGCGTATATCTATGTTTGTACGTGTGGACGTGAAAGGCAGAATTTGACAACGCTGACAGACTGTCTGTGCTGGCCAGGGCCGTGAGCAAGAAGACTGTGAGACACTGGGGAGAACAGACGCGCTGGTAACGAAGACTTAGAAGAAGTATCTCACCGTGTCGTCAGCTTCGGGCTTCACTTGCTTTAATTTAAGAATTTTCGGAGTGGAGCCTGGCATCACTTGGCAAAGAGCGAACAGAAGGTCGGGCGACTTCTGCACCGCAGGGGCCTGGGTGGTCCACACGCAGAACGCCGGTCCGATTCTTCCGCCCAGTTCTTCTATTTCTGACCCTTCCCGAATTAAAGCCGCAGCTGTTTTGCTGTCCAAATCTCCGCCTTTCACCGCCTCCCCCATCTTCTCAGCGGTTCCCTTGAGGAAAAAGAGAAGGTGAATGGGCAAAACAGGAGGCGGCGCGAGAGACGGGGCACCCCAGCAACAGACACCCGCCACAACACCAGGGCGGATGCTAACGTTCAACGTTATGCAAAACCCCAGGAGGAAAAAGTCGCCTTTTCTCCTGTTTCTCTCTTTCTGTATGCATACGGATATGTGTATATATGTGTACACGTATGCACCGGTGTTACACGTACGCGCATAAGTCAACACGTATGCCTGTAGGATGCTACGATGCGATTGAGGGCAATAAATATCTTAAATAGGTGGATGGGAAGAGACAGTTAAGCAACACAGGTATATTTACGAGTTGGTATGTACGTATACGTGTGCCCTGAACGGAAGAAAGCGCTTGTCTCCCACTTCTACACACGTGCACACTTGAGCAACACAAAAATAGACACATGCTTTGTAGACACTCAAATTTCGCACATATAAGAAGTAGACACATACTCTGCTCTCACTGACGACTCGACAAATAGACGTGCGTTTTTAAATCTCTTTCTCTCGTACGCATTGGTGCACACGGACATGAGTATACTCAGACATATATCTATATACACACACCGGTGCATGTGTTTTTTCATAGATGTAGTCAGCACTCATCTCGCTCTCTCTGCGTATAGACAAACTAACTCTGCCTCTCTTCATTCCTGCGAAAGAATGTATGTCCAAGTACACGCGCGTGTCTAGGCATGCTGAAAACCTGCGTGTCACGATTCTAGTATCCCGCGAGAAAGCGTCGGCTTCGATTTCCGGTGTTCCTCACTGTCTGGATTTATATTTGCAGTCGAGTGTCTGCCATTTCTCCTTTGCACGAGGGAAACTGTGATTTCAAATCAAGGCAAGTGGAAAAGAGCAAACTGTCTCAACCTGTTTGTGTTGATTGGGCGCACGTGGGGAAGTTTCGGGACGATGCGGTTGCGCCGCCACCTGTTCACTCACGCGTTTGTAGGTTGTTCTACTGAACAACAGATAGAATTCAGGCTGACTACGAAAGCAGTGCGATCCTTAGCGAACTCTACAGAAACTCTGACCAACTATTTACGCGCGCTTATTCTAGCATCACCTGACTGAATGGGGCTCACAAAATGTACTTCTCTCAGTTCAGACAAAAACTGACAGAGAAAAACCTTGCAACGTAGTTGCTTTTCCACACGTTTTGTGTTTCCTGGGGTGACCACCAGCAAAGAGATGTGTGTTGATAGAGCCTTGAAGATCAGAATGTCGTCCATCCACTGGCACCTTACAGGCGAAACAGTCTACGCACACTTGTGCCTGTACTGCGGTGTGGGAATACGTCCACAACGTGCACACAGGGAGACAAGAAACACGCAGAAAAGTAGCGCTCCTTACAAGACAACGAGGATGCCTCGCCTCGCACGAATTACGCAGAAGCACATTTCCCGGCGTCGAAAGCAGAAAAAACTGCAACGTCAGAGGGACAAGGGAAAGAAACACAAGAACGTTGAGGGAAACGGAACGATAAGACTACTGGGGACCGGCGCCCTATCGGTTTGCACGCGCACACACGAACAGCTTGCTTTTCCCGTCCCTTCTGAAGGCAGCGTCGTCTATTATTGAACTGAGCGTGACCGAATTTTAACCACATACTTCAAACTGCAATCACGTCAATGGTAAGCAAGAACAACCTGCCAGCTCCCCAACCTGTGGAGTGCACACATTTGTGTCCATCCTTGTTTTCCACAACGACGAGTTGGCAATGACCACCGAGGCGTGGAAATGATACCGTAGTTGTACCGCAAGGTTGAAAGGCGCTATAGACACAATGCGCCTGTTGGTGCCTGGGTGTACCCACACAGTGCGGTTTACCCACAGGGTATGGTTTACCCACAGGCGTCTTCTAAGACGAACGCAGAGAGGAACAGATTTAGTCACAGACGACTCTTAACTACGCTAAAATGATCAAAATAATTCAACGCAGGACGTTTCAGCAGGTGTAACCGATGAAGCAAAGTGGTACCACGCGTGGACCGGTGTCCTTGTTGAACGGGCCTGTGTACACCACACGGGATGGTAGACGCGAGTTCGAAACCGGGACGACAACGATGAACAGATCCCGCGGGAAGGGGAACAGGTGGTATATGCGTGTGGTGGCTGTCAGTAATGGCGGCAGTTATTCTCCAGCAGCCCTTCTTGTCGTGGATTTCTCTATTTCCCTTCCTCGTGCAGCTTATCAAGCCGCCCGTCCTGGGACGGCCCTCGCGGCTTGGTGACCCGCCGCGGCGTAAGCGGCTACTCCCACCCCCGTGCGCGTTGCGGGAGAGGAAGGAAAAGTGAAGGAACCACTAGTATTTTCACAAGAAAGTCAACGCGCTATCTTTGTAGTTAGTTCCCCTGAACGGAGCGAACAGGTTCAGGATTCCCGTCAAGTTATCGTATACGAACTAGAACAGGGGCACTGAGACGCGCGGGGCGGCGCTTTAGGGAACCGCCGATGTCTTCTTGTTGCAAGGAGTCACCGAGAAACTCTCTCTCCGTACGAACAGAGTACGGTAAAGCTCAACGCAAAAAAGTCTACTTCGACGAACCTCTCTTCGTCGAGAGTGAGGATGGGTAGAAAGACAACGCCGTGCACCGCTGTCAATGTCAGAGCCCCCACGCGTCCATGCATACCAAAGCGTTTTTGTGAGGTCGTCTCAATCTCCACATGCAAGCATATGAATTTTACCACGCAGTATGACATACGTATGTCTGACTGGCGACGACAGTTCCGGGTGTGCGTCTCCTGCTGTGCGTACGAGTACAGTCGATGCAGGAAAGGCTGCCCGCGCAAGGAAGGGCGACCACTGCTGTACGTCGTTTTTCTTGCAAATCCTCCCCCTACACACGTATGTACGAACAGGCATATATATGCAGAAACATGTGTAACATTTCTACATGGTTTTTTGGAATTATGATATATATATATATGTATATGTATACGTGTGCATAAATACATGTATATGAATCCCGGATGCAAGACTACTTGGGGAGGACGCGTCCAAACCTCATGGCAGGCAGCGATACATCCGCATCTCACTCTCTTCCATCAAAGTGTATCCCTTACTTACGTGTGAAAACATACGACAGTGGAGCCGATCTCGATTCACTGGAATACGCGCCTCACCGATGTACTCGCCGGTGGTGCCGACATTTGTGTGTATGTATTCATGCATTCACATATTCATATATATATAATGTACATCTATGTAAACTAATGCATTACTGAGGATTCTGCATAATCATCACTGCACGGTAGAGAATGGTATGTGCGTACCTTATGTAATGTGAGACATATATATATGTACATTAATGTAAACTACGCATAACCGAGGATCTTGCTTCTAAGCGCTTGTACACCTATGTAAACTATGCATATCACTTTGTGTACACCCATGGAAATTATGCGAAACGGAGGATCTTGCTTTTGAGTTTATGTACACCTATGTTAACTATACACAACCGAGGACCTTGCATAATCTTCACTGCTTGGTGGAGATTGGTATGGGTGTACGTAGTGTAATGGACAGATATGACGCAGCCCCCTCTGCCGGTCACTTGTACAAAATAAATAAATACGAATTTCACTATTTCGCGTGAAGGTTGCATAACGTTGTTCTAGTAAACTGTACCTTATTTAAAATCGTGATTTGCTGTTTCACTGTCCACAGATCTTGACCTGTACTGAGCACTCTGCCCCTCACATACTCATATATATATATATATGTATATAGAAAATAAAGGATATTGATTCGTGTGCAGTCCTTCGGACTGTCTTGGAAATAAAAGAGTCATTGCACACTCACGTGACTAGTTCACGGGGGGAGGTTTGTGCGTGACGAATAAGCGATCAGAGTTTACTAATTCGTGCTTATCCGAGTCCGCAAAAATATATATATATATATATGCATGCATATTTACGTGTGACGAGTAGCGACGATCTCACCAGCACGTTGAAAACCGGACAAATGTGTAGAATTTAAGAAGACTTGGGTGTATATCCATCCACTAAATTCCGGCAAGAACAACACTGCGTGACGCAGGCTAGCGAAGAAGTCAATCGCTGCAATTTTGCAGCTTCAACAGTCGATAATAGGTAGAACATACAAGCAAGTAAATATACAGACAAATCCCATATTGGAAGAAGGAAAAAAATATCCCACTGCAAAAACAAACGAGCATATCCCACCACAGACGCATAGGAGAGAAAAAAGCAATCACCCGCTGGGGAATGCGTATACCCACCATCATCTACTGACTTTAAAACGAGAACGCAAACAACGCGTTACGTCAAAACAACCGTGACGAAAAAAAATGCCTGTTAGTAGGCAGGCCCTGCACACGGTAGCCATTTCACTACTGTCTGACGGGCAAGCTCAACGGCTGCATTGCAGCACGTTCTACTCCAGGTGTTGTTGACTTTCCAGCGGACGGAAGGGCGCCTCCACCCTGATAATTCCGGAAGTATGAAAAGAGGCGTGTATTCATATACACAGAGAAACTGAGAGAAAGCAATAGATGAGGTAGGTGCGCACCCGGTTACTTTCGTTCTTTCTCGCCCCCAGCATACATATATAAATACATACATAGGAACTTTTACTGCTCCACCAGAGTAAACACACCAAATGTTTATACCTATATATATATATATACATACACGTACCTAGCTACACCCCGCCTGTCGCGACGCTGCAGATGAATATCAACAATTTTTCGGTTCAGAGCACCAGTGGGATGCAGATGAGACTAGACACATATATACGTACATAGATATATTCCTTCGTCCGTGAATACATATATATATATATATATATATATTCTCTCTCTCTGTACATTTATACACATATGCGCGTATGCACATATTATATGACTATACAGTATCTGTCTGAAAAAAAGTAAACACTCGACAAGGAAGCCTATACAAGTGTACATGCGTACGCATATACATAAATGAATCAAGAAATAGATGCGGGTACACCCTCAGATAGGTGTCCACGCTTACACGCACACACATAAATACATATGTATATACATATATCATAGACGCACGCAACTGTGGACCTCCACCTACACTATATTTAGATAATGCCGACTGCAGGCACATACCATATATATTTATTTGTGTATAAGTATTTATACTCATTCATTCAAGTGCGAGACAGATAGAGTATCGCTAGTCCCCACAGAAGAGTCAAGGAAGTATGAACAGAAAAAAACGAATTATCCGTAGGTGTCATATCTGCTCCTTTGGTTACGAGGACGTTTTTTAGGTCGCCAAACGGCAATTCTTCAGTGAAGGAAACGGGTGAAGCTTTTCTGCCGCGCGTCCTTTTCCACTACATTCCACGATCACCACCCTGTGGGGCCGCAGTACGGAAATGAAGTCAGAGCAAAGCCACGTACCTGAAGGGCAGCTGTGGTCTACGCTCCTTCAATATATAGATACTCAGACTGACACGATTACACATATATATCTATACATAGAAATATATATATATATATTTGTACATATACGTATGGTGTCTCGTGGAAGTGTGCGCACTCCAAAAGTCAATACAAAATAACGCAGCAATATATATGTGTGCGTACAGGAGTATACGCGCATATATATACATACGGAGGTCAATGTACATAACGCGCCAGAAATGAGTATTGACCTATCTATTCATATGTATATATGTGCATGTACGTACACATTCATATACAGGTCTTCATCGCTGTAAATAAAGATGTAGAAACACTACTTTTACATGTGCAGCGTCTTTCCACTGTACTCAAGAGCCTCAGACTCTACGCAAGGAAGTATATACCAAGACGTTTGTATATATTTACAAACAGGTATATATGTGCGCACGCGTGCAGACATAAACAAATGTACCACCAGTCTACGGGAAAAGACAGGAATACGGGCACACACATGTGTAGAATTGAACTGAGGACGCACGTCTCCGGTGCTGCTGCTAGGAGATGTCTACGGAAAAATGGCTGCAGGTCGCACGCAGAAAATGCACAAACACAACCGCAGCTTCTTCCGTCTCTCTCAGATGATCCTAGGTGTTTTCTCGGTGTCCACGCTTCTCATCAGTCCTACTGGGGTGTACGTACACCTGAACAACGTCCTCCTCTGTGCGCTGCTGTCGGTTGTTTTCGCGACCCTCGGCGCCCCTTTCGCACCGGTTTCTGCCGCTGCATGTCCTCAGGCTGCGGAGCAGCATCACACATTTTCAGTGTCTATCAGTTGACGCTTCCTAACTTTTTTCCGGTTGTACATACACCGGAACGCCCTCTGCTTTTATCGTACTTACACATGTCAGCACGTGTCTTTGCGTTGATTCACGCGTTCACATACGTGCGCAGATGCGGGGTGAAGAGAGGAAGATATATGTCATCCATCGACGCATACATAAATGCGTACTCTTTACTTTTCTATATATGCACATAAACATGTATACCTAGGTGAGAGCTTGCCCACCCTTACAAGCCTACTGCTTTCTCGTCGATGCTTTTTTAATTTCTGCACCTCGAAAAGTACAGCGGCGCACGGCAAATCGTGTCGCTGCTGGTGATGCCGCTCTCGCTGAAAAAATATCAGGCTGCGGGATTCTTCGGTCCCTGTTCTTCTCTTCTTGAGCGGTTGCTGCTGCTTGTGTCGCTCTCCTGCTTCTGCGGCTTCTGCCGCTCTGCTGCCTCTGCGGCTCTGCTGGTTCTGCCGCTGCTGCGTCTGCCGCTGCTGCTGCTTCCGCTGCTGCTGCTGCTGCAATTGCTATAGCTCATCTCCACCCCCCCTCTCCGCGCTTCTCTGCCACCCACTGCTGCCAAATTCCTGCGGCGTGCTGCCCTTCTGGTCCTCCTGCTGTTGCTGCTGTTTCTCCTGCTGCTGCTGTTTCTGCACCGCGTTGCCCGCACGTTTCGTGCTGGGCTGGCTCTCCTTGTTGCTGTTTTTCTGCGTCTCCTGCTTCCCGTTCTCCTTCGCTTGCTGCTTCTCCTCCTTCTTCCTGCTCTGCTTCTGCTGTTCCTGCTGTTTCTTCTTCTGCCTGTCGCTTGCCTCCTGCTGCTTTCCCTGCCGCTTTTCCTTCTCCTGTTCTTCGCGCTGCTTCTCTTTTTTCGGCCTCTGCAGCTGCCCTGCAGCAGACGCAGCCGACGGCCGTCTTCTCCTTTTCCTTTCCTCTGCCTTTATTGTTTCCTGCAATGCAGCGTCTTCTGCTGCTGCCGCTGCTGGGTCTACGGCGCGTCTCCGAATATCTCTCACGACTTTATTCCACACCTGAAGAAACAGCAGCAGCAGGAAGACAGAACAGGGTACGCGAAGAGACAGAGGAGAAAAGAAAAGGAGGACAAGGCGATAGACAAGAGGAACACAAAAGACGAGCAAAGGAAAGAGAAGAAGTGGGAAAGGCGACAGAGGAGGGAAGATGAAGTTGCAAAACGACAAGGAAAAGACAAGAAAGCTAAACGAAAGAGAGACAGGGAGACAGGGGGACAGAGAGGCAGAATAAGAGAGACAGAGAGACAGAGATAAAGAGACGTAATTTCATAAATAACTTCCGAGAAACATTCTTGGTAATACTCTCGTTTCTCCCCCCGCGACAGCTGTTGTACACGCTTGGTCACGTTCCTCCTCGGGCTTGTGCTCCTGCTGAACTTGCTGTATTCAAGCACAATATATTATTCCTCTCTCTCTCTGTGTCTCCCTCTCCCTGTCTCTCTCTCTCGATATATATATATATATATATATGCCTGGAGGTGGTCACTTCAAGTATATTGATGTATATATATATATAGCTCTTTGGCCGAAAAATGCTGCTGTTAATATATTGCAGTCTACTAGTCGTGTGTCTGTACAGCCCCCGGCTCTGCGACCTTGCTAGCCGTTCTCCTGTTTCCCAGGCAGACGTGGGATCTCTGTGTTTGTACTCAGGCGTTTCCCTCATATATGTAGAAAGCAGAAGAATACATATAGACGCGGCGCGGTCGTCTGTGTCTCTGGGAGGAGTCAAACGAACTTGTCGTCCAAAGTCTGCTCCTCTTGCTGCCACTCATATGCGGCTGCTGCAGCGCCACTGCCGCTGTTGTTGTCCTGCTGTTGCTCTAATTCTGCTGCTGCTGCTGTGCTGCTGCTGCTGTGCTGCTGCTGCTGGTGCTGCTGTGCTAGTGCTGCTGTGCTGGTGCTGCTCTGCTGGTGCTGCTGTGCTGGTGCTGCTGTGCTGGTGCTGCTGTGCTGCTGGTGCTGCTGTGCTGCTCGAATAGGTCGAAAAGTGCTGTGTGCTGCCGCTCTCCCATTCGCAGGCGATTACCTGCGGGTGAACTCCGGTCGGACGGTAGTCTTCGTAAAATTCCTCTGCGAGGCTGTTGCCTCGGTCCACCAAAAACTTCCTCTCCCAACTGCACGCCAGGGGGCCATCCCGCAGCAGCAACACAGAGAGAAAAAGAGAAATATGACATCAGCGTGAGCAGCAGCAACAGCAGCAGCGGCAGCCACAGCAGCAGCAGCAGCCGTAGAAATAGCAGCAGCCGCAGCAATAACAGCAGTAGCAGCCGCAGCAGCACAGCAGCCTCCTCGTCCCAGTGAATGAAGCAAGGCGAGCAAAACGAAGAGCAGCAGCAGTAACAGCCGAGAGCGACAGGTGGAGATGTCCTTGTCCCTACGCATGGACGCTTGAACAAAACATCCATACATTTGCATGTGTCTGTGTGTACGTGTGTGTATATCGCTTTCTCCGTAAACGGAAATACCTGTTCACAGAAAAAACGCCTCTCGTCTTTGTTTTCTACAAAGGTCAGCACGAGGCGAAGAAGTTGTCGACGGCGCGCAGCAGCCTCGGCGGGAACATCGGCAGCGCCGAGCAGCAGCAGCAGCAGAACGCCGTGCAACAGCAGCAGCAGAACACCTAGCAGCAGCTGCGGAAGCAGCAATCGGAGCGGCAGAGGCTGCAGAAACCCGAAGACCCGCAGTAGCAGCAAACCCGAGCAGCAGCAGCAGCAACAGCAACCCGAGGAACAGCAGCAGCAGCAACCCGAGCAGCAGCAGGAGGAGCAGTAGCAGCCCTTGGAGGAGCAGCAGTGAAGAGACTTACAAGTAGCGCCCTCTCCACACGAGTTTGGCCATGAAGCATCTGCAATAGCGACATTCGAGAAGAAAGGCAGGAGGAGCAGGAGCAGCAGCAGCAGCAATCTCGCAAGGCATTTGTAGGGATGGAACACACAAAACAGGCAGATTTCTTTGTACGAAGTTGTGAGGAAATTTTTGCACACAGACGCTTGGCACCTCTGAGGGTGAGACTCTGCAGACAGACGGGCGAGCGCGAGCGTGGCGGGGCGGAAGAAGGAGCTCGAGACTGCAGGCGACGGAAGAAAATGAGACAGCAGCACGAGGTGGACAATGCAGGAGAGGAGCGGAAAGCGGTTCCTACACAGAAAAGTGACTCTTTCAGAAAACATCTCTGCTGTGGCAGAAAAGAGAGCAACGCGAGAGGAGGGCAGAGCCTAGCAAGATGCCCGACCTCATTTCCTTCTTCTTCTTTTTCAAGAAAGACGATGTGCGAGACGCAAGTATGAGGAAAGGGAAGGTGGGGAAGGAAGGGAGGGGAAGAGAAGAAGGGGAAGGGGAGAAGAGGAGAAGGGCATTTCGCAAGGGCTGGCCAAAGCAGTTGACTTCTCCCCGAGAGAAAGAGAGACGAAGAGAGACAGAGAGACAGAGAGGGGAAGAGACAGAGAGGGGAGGAGACAGAGAGAGGAAGAGACAGGGAGACAGGGAGGCAGAGATGGGCAGAGA
>KL647309.1:421068-431845 GCA_000727475.1 Sarcocystis neurona
AGCAGCAGCGACAGTAGTAGCAGCAGCAACGACAGTAGCAGCAGCAGCAACGACAGTAGCAGCAGCAACGACAGTAGCAGCAGCAGCAACAACAGTAGCAGCAGCAGCAACGACAGTAGCAGTAGCAGCAGCGACAGTAGTAGCAGCAGCAACACCCTCCTAGAAGGCGACAACAGCAACAGCAGCCGCAGCAGAAAATCAGCGGCAGCAAAACATCAGCAACACCAGCGTGAGAAGCGAAGCAGTGGCGGCATCAGCAGAAGCGACAACGGCCGCGTTGTCACTTTTATCTTTCTCTGTTAACACGAAGAAGACACAGACACACGTATATGCGGAGCGAAGACGTTGGAAACTTCTTCTATAAAAATACAAACACATACAGGACTGCAGAACAGCAGTAAAACTTTTCCCCTTCTTTGCAATTCACATATATCTACGTATACTTCTCTGCTCACCCTTCTACCTCCTCACACACGACAACAAGTCCTTTTAAGCATCCACGTACATTTCTACACACATATATACATATATATATAGAGAGATGATTTATGTACAAGAAAGGTACAGACGTATATATAGTATGATATATATGCATATAAACGTATGCACACGTCACATACATACAGATATGTACATATACGTATGTACGTATCTGCCTGCGTAGTTAAAACTAGTGATCTACATGAATGCGTATATCTGCATTTACCTATAATGTATACGTATTGACACCTGCTTACCTGCTTAAATATAACCATATATATAGGTATATATATGTATATATATGCATTTGTCACTCTCCATATATACGTGTCTCTCTATATACGCATCCACAATTATACATATATATATATATATATGTGTAAACGTACACGTATGCATGTATCCCTCCGTAGAAGGATACATATATATATATATATATATATGCAGAGAATTTTTAACTCCCTCTCTACATATATATGTATAGATTTATCTACACACTCATACATATACATATAGATATGTATATGTGTATAAGCTATCTCTCTCTCTCTTTGTGTGCATATGGACGCGTAGACGTGTTCCGCTGTAGGATCGTATTTTCGACTTTTTAGCAGATTTTTTAGTCTCTGCGTGGGCTTCGCGTTTTCATCTTTTGCTGTCTCTGTCTCTGTCTCCGTCTCGCTGTCTCTCTGTCTCCGGAGACATGCAGACGCAGAGGAGACAGAAGGCAGCAGAGCTCCTGCGGGAGACGTCACTCCGGTGCATGCAGGCGCACGCATGTGCGGAAAAACTTCGCAGATTTTCTCCGTTTTTTCCACCCTCCCTTCCTCTCTCTCATTTCTGTCGCTCTCTCTCTTTCTCTCACGAAGATGCGCAACACTCCACACGCGGAGACCAACACAAAACGTTCCTTCTCACCACATATATACGTGTATCCATATACAAAGAGGTGTATATATATATAGATTATACGTATGGACATATACATATATATACACAGCAGGGCACGGGCGTCTTTATGAGTAAACGAAGAAAGACAGAGAGAAAGAGAAAAGCAGGAGGGGGAGATGAAAATCAAACAGAGAAACTGATCGAAGACACAGAGATGGAAACAGCAGCAAACATATACACATATATATACACACACACAGAGGTAAACACACAGAGATATAGATACCCTATACACACATATATATATGATGAACGGTTCGATATATACATATATAGAGAGAGAGGTAAATGTACAGATACAGGGCCATACAGACATATTTATATATGTATATGTTACGTGAACAGGTAGAGAGAGATATTCATACATATATATACATATATGTATATGTACAGAGATATCGATATATATATGTATGAGGTGTACGGGTAGATAGGGACAAACATATATACAAATATATACACATATGTAAAAAAACAGATATACATCTATACACACTAATGTGTGTGTACCTATGTATACAGAGATATATATGTATATATGTGTGCCCCTATATATATGTGAGGAGACGGGGGGTCGAATGAGAGACAGCCGGTAAGACGCAGAGACAGATAGCGATGAAGAAGTGGAGACGAGAATTTTACCGCCGGTTCGATTTGTCGCAGAAGATTTAAATTGAAGAAAAACTTCTTCGGGTCTGCGTCCCGGTCCAGCGTTGCCATGCCTTCGAGAAGTACCCCGCTGCAGCAGCATCCCCCCCACCCCACCCACCACACGCATTTCCTTGGCGTCGTTTCGACAGAAGCTGCCGCAGATTCTCAAGTCAGCCACGCAGCTAACAGCAGGCCCGCAGGCAGCAATACGAAACATGTATACACGCACGTATGAGTGAGCCACCCACGCACGTATGTGTAGACACGTCTACAGCTGTAGACACGGGGGACGACACACACACACAGAGAGAGAGGGAGACTCAGAAAAGTAGACACGCAGAGGGAAAAGTACAGCTATTCGAAGGAGAGGGAACGCAGCAATTCATTCAGGCGTGCCCCTCGGAAAGTATCTTCTTCAAAAAAATTGTACACCTCCCCACTCATATAGGTGGGCCCCTGTACGTGCGTGTATAGAGAGAGAGGGGGACAGGAAGAGAGACCGATAGATAGACAGATAGCTAGTTGTATGTAAATTAATACACACACACAGATATCTACAGAGACGTATATACTTGTATATATAGAAGAGAAAAGTGCATATATTCATAGAGAGAGAGAGATATGTGCCTGTAACATATACGTGTATGTATGTATACATGTATATATACATACGTAGATCGCGTTACGTAGATATACCTATTATAATACATATATATAGGTAACCGTATATAAAAGATATATATATATATGTATGTCGGCATTTGTGCCAGAGAGTAGTATGCATATATGAGTGTATAGAGTCATATATACAGGGAGGGAGGGAGAAAAAAACAAATATCTGTACGTGCGCACATATATACCAAATGTATCTGTAATATAGATAGATAGTTCTCCATGAATAAGTAGATATATGGCTCTAGATGGGATATATATATATATGTATAGGTATGTTGTGACCGATAGTATCATTACATATACGTACATACGCGTGTACGTATATTTGTATGTATATATGTACACAAATATATCTGTATGGAGGGAGAGGAACAAAAAGGGGAAACGAAAGACAGCCCGACAGAAACAACAGCAGAAAAAACACAGAGACACGCATACACATACATATGTACACGCACATATACACATATATTCATATACATACACATATATATATATATACGGATAGATTTATGGACTGGACAATGGATGGACACAGAGAGAGAGAGACGCCTACACGTATAAATAGAGACACGCATATGTACATGTGTACCTAAAGAGATACATATATATATATATATATGTATATATATGTATATATATATGTATATATACATATATGTGTATATGTGTAGAGAGTTATAGAAGGAGACCCATACCTATAGGTGAATAGAGGGAGAGAGATATTTACACGTGGACATGTATATATGTATAGATGGACACAGAGGAAGAGAAAAGCAAGAGAGGGAGAAAGACAGATATCTACATATATACACTGAGAAATGCATGCATATATATATGTACGTAGAGAGAAAGAGAGGCAGGCCGCCGAGAGAAAGAACGAAAGTCACAAAAAGAGAGCTACACGCATAGATAGATCGATACATACATATGTATATGTGCATGCATATGTATGTATATGTATGCATACCAGATGATGTAGATCAAGATATAGACTCAACAGGTAGGAAAAGACGCAGGCAGATCAGAAAGGTACGGAGGAAGAGGAACTGCAAGAGAAGTACGGAAACGGAGAGGGGCAGAAAAGCCTCACGCGCAACAGCCATCGGCTCAGCGGAGATATGCTGCCCTAGACTTGGCATTGTAGAAGTGAATAGTACCTCTGCAGTTCCCCACGATCAAATGGTGAACTATCAAAAGACGGCAGTTCTGTGAATATATTTCTTTGAAAGAGACCTCCCAGACATATACAAACACATACACACACAGACACGTACACATATAGAAAGTGGTACATATAACATGTACGACAGTAACACCCCGCGATCTACATATATAGAGAGATATATAGAGAGAGAGATAGATATGTATCTTTATCTACCTATCTATCAATCTACTATCTACCTCACCTATATATATATGTATGTATCCCTATTTATCTATCGATCGATCTACTCTATATATGTGTATCTTTTTCTACTTATTGATCGATCTACTATCTCTATAACCTCCCTACATATATATATGGAAATTGTAGACACACAGATATATGAATATATATGTAGAAAGTCGACAGCAGCAGGAAGGACGTGACGTTCTTCTTATACTCTTGCCAACATATCTCCACAGTGTCATATTCAGAAAAGAGTCTTCACCTACCTGTGTGCACATACACGTATATATATATATATATATGTAGGATGATATGTGAAGGAAGAGAAATAACTACTTATATATAAATACGAATGCATGCGCGTCATCGAGCTCAGAATAAACGAACATATATATATCTATATTGCTGTGTTGCTTGTGCGCTACAGGGACATACATCCCTACATATATGTCTACCGCGACGTTGGAATACATATACACATATATATGTATAGAGGGAGGGAGAGAGACACACACACATGTACACATATATATAGATAGATAAATGGATGTGGTATATACACGTACGTGTACCGCGAAAACGGAATATATACATATATTTGTAGAGAGGAAGAGAAGGAAAAAGAGAAAGCTCTGTGTAATTTTGCAAAGGTGTATTTACGTAAGAGAGGGATGAAAGGAAGTGATAACTGCAGAAAGAGAGAGACACGTGTGTAACACAGATATACACACATGTACCGGGACACCGGAATACATATATACAGAGAGAGAGAGATGTATGTAATTTTGTGTATATTGAAATGTGAGGGAGATGAAAGGAAGAGATACGTAGAGAAGTTATTTCTACCTGTTGCGGAAGCGAACTTTTGGGAAGGAGAAGCTCCCCAAGACGGTCAGACGAATTTCTGCCGGATTCTGCCTCCAGCGGACCACCGGCGGGGGGACTCCCCTACGAGAAGAAGAAAATGGAGAGGGAGGGAGGGAAGGGAGAGAAATTGAAGAAGAGCCAAAAAAGAAGAAAACGAAGAGAAGGAAGTTCGGGAGGGTGAGGAAGGCAGAGGAAACGGAGAAGAAGACAAGGAAAGGGACAGTCGGGAGAAGGAGAAGAGCAGAAAGTCAAGGAGGAAGTCGAAGAGAAAGAAAAGAAGAAGAAAACGACAGAAGACGGAAGATGAAAAATTGCCGAAGGGCGAAGCGAGAAGAAGGGAGGAGAAGAACGGGAGGGAAACGTGGAGGACGCAGAAACAGCAGATGAAAGGGAAGAGGAGCGAAAACAGCAGAGGACACCGATGGAAAAGAAGGCAGAACAGCAAGCTAAGGACGAACAAGAAGAAGAAGAAGAGGAAATGGAGCAGCAACGAGAACAGCAGAAAGGGACGCCCAAATGAGAAAGGTGGGGGAAACCGAGAAAGAGAGAGAGCAGGGAGAGAAAGCAAATAAGAAGAGAAGAAGAAGAAAACCCAACAAGCAGAGTCGGGAAGAGGCGATCCCTAATGAAGAAGAAATGGCAGAAGAAGGAGAAGAGAGAGGAAAAGAACAAGAAGAGACAGATGAAGAGGGGGCAATGACGATGCAGAGGAAGCAACGGAAGACGAGAAGAAGGAGGAGGCGAAGCGGCGACGTCGAAGAGCGAAGCGAGGCAGCAGCAGCAGCCCCAGCAGCAGCAGCAGCACCAGCAGCAGCAGCAGCACCAGCAGCAACAGCAGCACCAGCAGCAACAGCAGCAACAGAAACAGCAGCAACAGGAGAAGGGGGAGGTGCAGGAACAGCAGCGGCGAGGCAGAGAAGCAGCAGCAGCAGCAAAGAAGAAGAAGACGAATAGCAGCAGGGCAGGAGAAGTGTCGTTCTCCTCCTGTTTCTCCCCATCTTCTTCTTCCGTAAAAAGAAGGCACTTAGCGGTGCGCGCGGCAGGGAAGACATGCAGACACACACAGGAAGAGTCCTGCTGCTTTTTTTCTGCTGTCTGCCGTGCAGGCAACTCCTTCAAACCCAACACTGAAGAAGACAAGAAAGCGGCATGCGCTGTTAATTAGCCAAAGATGCGAAGACATGCAAAACTGCGGTTCACCCTCACGCAGCAGCCCCCCCCCTTCTCTCTCATTCGAAGAAACACAGAGAGACAGAGAAACACGAAAAGAGGCATTCATCTGCACTTGCAACCTCCTTCTTCTTCTCTTCCTCCTATACCTATACATATATATATAGGGACTTATATCCATATATATGTATATATGTATGGATGTGTGCGAGAGAGAGAGAGACAGAAAGAGAGAAACCCACCTGCAGGTGTTCCTCCGCCTTCTCTTCTACTCATTCATACACATATACATACATGTGTGGAGCTACTTACATATATATGTATGGGCAGCAGCGAGAGCATGCGTATGGACATTTCCGGTTGTTCCTACGTGGGGTGTACGTACACCCACGTTGACAGAGACGGACGAGCAGAACTTCATCAAACGAGACAGCAGCTACACACATACATACATACATACATACGTACATACATACATACATACGTACATACATACACACACACATACATACATGTATACATACATACACAGATACAGATATTCGTGTGTTTCTTCTGTGAACAGAGGGACTCGAGGAAGAGAGAAACGGAAAAAAAGACGAGGATAAAGAGGAGGAGAACACAGAGGAGAAGGGACCACGAAAGCACAGGAAGAAGAGGACAAACAGACGAGTGAAGGACGGAGAGAAAAAGAGGTCGAAGAAGAAGTCGAAGAGGAGGTCGAAGAGGAGGTCGAAGAAGGAACACCGGAAGAGAAAGTAGAATAGAAGGGGGAAAGGAATATAGAGAGAGAAAGGAGAAGAGACGAGTTACTTGGGTTCCAGCTTCGCCCTTGCTTCTGCTTCTCCGAAGAAGTGCCGGGCGTCATCTTCGCTCGTTGCAGCTTCGTCCCCGTGCTGCTGCTGTTGTTGCCTTTGCGCTGCTGCGTCAGCAGCGGAAGCGCCGGTAAGAAATGTTGCTGCTGCTGCCGCTGAGGCTGCTGCTCCTGCAGCTAGCCCCGCGGCGGCTGCGGGAACTGCGACGGGCTCAGCAGGACGGCAGCGGCAGCCGAGCAGCAGCGGCAAAAAAAGAAGAGACGACAGCAGCAGCAGCACGGGCGGCTGTCGCTGTCTGCCTCGAGACTCTGCTGTCATTGCTGCAGCAGCCGAACACACCTGCTGCTGCTTCTTCTTCTCTTCATTCAGCCTTCTCATTTCGCCCAAGAAGAAGTGCTGCTGCCTCGCGACGCGCCTTCCTCTCCCCTTCCCTGCTGCTGCACTAGTAGTAGGAGGAGGATCCCACGCCGCTGGCACGGGCTTCTGCTCCTGCAGGGTCTCTACGCCAGCTGTCTGCTGCTGCTGTTCCTCCTGCGTCACTTCCACGTGCAGCCATGCGCCAGTAGCGTCGCTGCCTGCTTTCTTCTTCTGTCCTGCTGTTCCTTTCATTCCTCCCTCCCCTGCTGCCGGTTGCCCAGTCTAACGTCTCCCTTGCTGCTGCTGCTGCTGTCTTCCTGCTGCCGACTGTCCACGTCTCTCCCATCTGCTCTTGCTGCTGACGTGGTTACTGCTGCTGCTGTTGCTGCTGCTGCTTCTCCTCCTTCGCGTCCTTCTCCTTCTCCTGCTACGTCCTCCGGCGGCCCGCTTTCTCCTGCTGCTCCTTTACTCCCCCCGGCCGTCCTGCTGCTACTGTCTTTTGTTCTCCCCTCTGCTTCTGTCGCTGCGGTCTACGTTGCAAGGGGGGATGACACAGGAAAACTGCAGAGAGAGCCGTGGAGTAGCGAGGACCGCCCCACCCTGCTGTGCTCTTCTTTGTCTTCTTCTGTTGCTGCTGCTCTTCTTCGTCTTCTTCTCCTCCTGCTGCCCCTCGGCTTCCTCTTCTTCTGCTGTCGGTGCTCCTTCCCTGCCGTTGCCGCTGCTTTTTCCCTGTTGCTGATGTTCTTCCTCCTCCACCTTCTACTCCCCGTCCCGCTCCTGCTGCTGCTTCCCCTGCAGTTCTCTTTGCTGCTGCTTTCTGTGACTCCTGCTGCTGCTTCTCTTGCTTCTCCTCCACGCATGCGACTATCTTCTTGTGCACCTCCCTACACAAAAAATTATTTCCCTACAAACAAAAACACACACAAACACATCTATATATAGGTCGAAAGACAGATAAATAGACAGATTCAGGCATGCGCACAAACATACACACACGCATGTGTACACATATGTATAGATAGATAGGTCGCGAGCTAGACAGATAGACTCAGGCGTGCATACAAACATATATATACATATATATACATATATATAGAGAGAGATATACACACGTATACACATATATACATATATATGGGTCGAGACGTAGATAGATTGAAGCGTGCATGGGTACCGCCACAGGGGTATATTTCCACATACATATCCTACATATATCATATATATATATACGTATCGCAGCTTCACCTGTGCAGAGGAAGAGAGAGAAAGGAACAGACGTACACACAAGCAAATCAAAATAGATGAACTTTTTTGTAGAGATGTGTGGATGTCCATCCTCTCTCACAGATGTGGGTGGTGACGTGGACTCTCTTTTTTCACCGCCTCGTTTCTGCTGGTGGGGTCTGCAGAGAGACACTCGTGGGGAGGAAGAGAGGCGGAGAGAAAAGTCATCGCATGCAGGAAAAGAGAAGAAGCGTGTGGTGGTGCAGCGGCATGGAAAGAGACGTATACACGAGTTGTGGACACGTATACACGTAACCCCCCCTCCCTTGGGGTATATGTACGTATGGAGTTCATATAGAGACGAATACACGCATGCGTGAGAGGAAGTTGTGTATATGTGCCTGGGCTGTGCGGCGGAGGAAAGAGAGAAAACAGAAGAAGAGAAGAAAGCGTCGGGGACAAACACAGAGAGGAGAAGAGAAGAGAAGAGAAAAAGGGAAGTGTGGATGAGAAAGGGAAGGACAGAGGGAGGAAGAGAAAACAGCAAGAAAAGGAGAAGTGGATGAGAAGAGAAGGAGAACAGAAAGAAGAGAAGAGAGAAGAAGAGGGAGGGGAGTGCAGAAAGAGAAGGAGACGTGCTGCGTGCAGATGAGAAGAAAAGAAGGGGAAGTGTGGATGAGAAGAAGATGAGAAGAAGAGAAGAGAAGGGGACGTGGAAGAGAAGAGAAGAGAGGAGAAGAGAAAAAGGGAAGTGTGGATGAGAAGAAGGATAGAGAGAGAGGAAGAGAACAGAAAGAGAAGGAGAAGAGAAAGGGAAGGGGGGAAGTGTGGATGAGAAGAAGAGAAGAGGATGAGAAGGGGACGTGGAAGAGAAGAGAAGAACAGCATTTTGAAGAAGAGGAGGAGAAGAGAAAGGGAAGGGCAGACAGAGAGAGCGGAAGAGAAAAGAAGAACAGAAGGAGAGGTGGATGAGAAGAGAAGAGAAGGGGAAGTGGATGGGAAAGGGAAGGAGAAGAGAAGAAGAGAGACGTGGCTGGTCAGAAGGAGAAGAGAAAGGGAAGGGGGGAAGTGTGGATGAGAAGAGAAGCGCAAAGAGAAGAGAAGAGAAGTGGATTAGAAGGAGAAGAGAAAGGGAAGAGCCAAGGTGGGGAGAGGTGGATGAGAAGAGAAGAGAAGAGAGACGTGGAAGAGAAAACAGCAAGAGAGGAGAAGAAGAGAGGGGGGGAAATGTGTGGATGAGAAAAGGAGAAGTGGAGGAGAAGAAGCGCGAGAAGAAAAGGGAAAGGGAAAACTGCAAGAGAAAAGAGAAGAAAAAAAGGAGAAGGAGGGGACGATGATTAGAGAAGGAGACGGGAAGGAGAAGAAAGGAGAAGTCGATGAAAACAAAACAAGAGAAAAGAGGAACAGAAAACAGGAAATCTTCTTCTTCTTCATCTTTTTCTTTTTCTTCTTTTTCTCTTGTCTGCTTTGATGTGTGACCTGCTGGATTGATGCTGCTGCAGCAACAGCAGCAGAGAAGTCAACGAAACTCTCGCAGGCCCCTTCCCCACCACCTCCTGCTGCTGCTGCTTACAGCCACAGACGTCTTACATATCTCTGCTCCTACGCTCGGGCCGCAGTCACGCATGCATGCACGTATATACACGCATATATACGTATAAGGCGCAGCAGCAGCTGATCTTCCTCGTACTTCGTGTCAAAAGGACGCACGCACGCATATATATAGAGATGAGGAGCAGCAGCAGCTAGTTCTCCTTATACTTGATCAAAGTGACGCATCTGTAGACGTCCATACATAGAGAGAGAGAGGGAAAGAAACAGCAGGAGAGGGAAAGAAACAGCAGGAGAGGGAAAGAAACAGCAGGAGAGGGAAAGAAACAGCAGCTGATTCACCTCGTACTTCATCAAAGTGAACATATAAATATATGCGGCGGCCCCATCTGGATCTTTTATACTTGGTTAAAGTGAGGCACGCACATGTATGTGGGGCAGCACCTGATTTCTCTTGTACTTTGTCAAAGTCGAGAGTGGTAGTCACCGCTCCCGTGTTGTCTGCATAGCTGCTGTTCTGCAGCTCACTGTTATTGCTGCTGCTGCTTCTTCTCCTGCTGCTGCTTCTTCTCCTGCTGCTGCTGCTTCTCCTGCTGCTGCTGCTTCTCCTGCTGCTGCTGCTTCTCCTGCTGCTGCTGCTTCT
>KL647309.1:433156-445565 GCA_000727475.1 Sarcocystis neurona
ATAGGCAGATATAGAGAGAAGTAGACACACACAGAGAGAGAGCGGGATGGTAGGGAGATATAGAGGGAAGTAGACACACATAGAGAGAGTTGGATGGCAGGCAGATATAGAGAGAAGTAGACACACATAGAGAGAGAGGGATCATAGGCAGATATAGAGAGAAGTAGACACACATAGAGAGAGTTGGATGGCAGGCAGATATAGAGAGAAGTAGACACACATAGAGAGAGAGGGATCATAGGCAGATATAGAGAGAAGTAGACACACATAGAGAGAGAGCGGGATGGTAGGGAGATATAGAGGGAAGTAGACACACATAGAGGGAGAGGGATGGTAGGCAGATAAAAAGAGAAGAACAGAGGCAGAGACGGAGACGGAAGACGGCGCAGCAGGAGGGAACAGAAAGACAGGGGAACAGATGGAGACAGATCGATAGAGCAGCAGATAGAGACAGACCAGCAAAGCGAGAAGCGGAGAGGAATGCATGCATGAGGAAGGCAGACTAACGCGGTGTGTGCTGGAAAGGAGGGGGCGCCTGCGGACTCGAACTCCTCATAAATCAAGAGACATCGGCAGGTTTCACGCGCGGCGCTAGAAGAGGAGAGGGCGGAAATTGGAGAAGGCGGAGACGGAGACGGGGAGAGACCCGGAGACAGGGAGACACACGCACGCACGAAGACGGGAAGGACGGATGAAATGGACGGAGTTCCGTGCATGTGCGTCTTTTCGTGCAGAAGGAGAGCCGCAGCAGCAGGAGGGACGCTACTTTTGTCCGTAGTCGAGTCTTGGCCAAGCGGAAGACAGAAACGGACCTCTGTTGACGGGACCGGTGGACGGAGGAAGTCTTCGTGGCGCTGTAGAAGTGCCTCTCTGCATGTGGAAGAAGGAGGTGTATTTCTCTCGACCGGCAAGTCTGTACACGGGGAGAAGAAAGGTACGCCTCTTTCTCTGTAAATGCGTCCACGTGCGGAAGAAGGACGCACGTATTTCCCGGAAAGAAACGTGTCCGTGTATGTGGAGAGGAAGTGGACGTATCTTTGTGTGAATCACTCTTCACATGGAGGAAACACACGTATTTATCTGCGACGAGCTGCTTACCCGCGTACCTGGACACTACTACGTCCTGTGACGGATAGGTATATGTGCATATGTGTGTGTGTATGTTTGCTGGTGTAAAGGAAAACAGCCCAGGTATAGATGAGAAAAGAGACACAGAACGGAAAGGAAGGAAGACAGGAAGATAGACCACAAACACGCAAGGAGCTGATGGCGGTATGCACCAAACTTGGTTGTTTTGCACCTCTGCTCCGTTGCCGCGCTGCGGCGGAGCACGCGGGAGTTGCGGCGAGTCTGGGAAGCAGTGAGGCAGGAGAAAGCAGGAGAAAGTGCCCCAGCTGCTCACAAATAAGGGAAAAGACAGATCTTCTACCAGCGGTGCGTAACGGCCGACTTCGGCAACGCACACTGCCTCACCAACCGCTCTCTCTCACGTGCTGCTGCTGCGGCAGCTGCTGCTGCTGCTCTTCCAGCCGCTGTGGCGGCAGTCCGCGCGACTGTTGTGTTGTAGCTGCTGCAGCTGCTGCTGCGGCTCTGCGTGGCAGCGCAGCGCCGCGCGTGCTGCTGCTGCTGCTCTCTTTTTTTCCCAGAACTGATAACGACTACAAATGCAAACTGTCCTCTTTCTCGTATGCTGCTGCAACTGCTGCTGCGCGATGTGCTGTTGCTGCTGGCAGCGGCTGGGGGCTCTCGACACGGTCCACAGCAGCAACTGTTGCTGCGCCTCGAGCGGATGAGAGCCCGTGTGCTGCCGAGATGTTTTGCGGACGTGTATTCTCCCAATACTCGACACGCCTGGGCGCGCGCATGCAAATGCAGCGGAGTTTTTCTTTCCGCTCTGCTGCATGCGCGGGAAGTCCACAGCTCGTCCGGCGCACAGCAGCAGGTCGCTCTTTTCTCCGTGCTGCGCTGAAGGGCGACGAAACTGCTTTCTCTCCAACTTGCTCTCGCCCTTCTCTCTCCTGTGGGCGACGACGTCCAACATCTTCTGGATCCCACCCCACAGACGACTTTTGTGGTGTACGTACACCTGCGGACGGCGGCCTGCGTGCGCGACTGAACGACGGTGCGGGCAGGAAAAACGACCCTTCTTCCCTCCCCTGTCGCTTTTCCGTCGGTTCTCGCAGTTGAGAGAAATTCACGAAGCTCGCGTTTCCGTTTCAAACTTGCTCAAAGCAACGAAAGAGAGTAATCTCGCTGTTTTCTCTCAGCCGCCCTCCCCAACGCGGCACGGCAGAGAAGAACTTCGTCGGCCCAAGTGTGAAGCCGCTGCAGCAGCATGCGAGACGGCAGTATTCTGTGTCTCTCTCCTTCTTCTACGTCGCCTTAACGGTGACAGCGACCCCGCTTTTCTTGCATAGGCAAGCGCACAGCGACAGCTAAATATAAATCTCTTTACGTCCTCGTACGAATCTGTATGCATGCGTGTATATATATATATGTATGTATGTAAGTCTACGTGTGTGTGTATACATATGTATATGGAGATATGTATGTATGTGTGTATGTGTAGATGTATATGTATACATATGTAAGTCTACGTATGTGCATATATATCTGTATATATGTAAGTATGTGTGTACGTATGTATGTGTATATGCATAGGTATATGTAGGTTTTGAATGCCTCTACAACGTGCGAGTGTGTGCTTGATTGGCAGAGTTGCTTTTCCCTTTTTTCTTTGGGCACTTTTTCTCTGCCGCAGTCGCACCTGGGTTGCATGCAAGAGGGAAGAGAAATCGGCGGTGTACCTTTTCGTTTTCTCTGCGTCTCTTCATCTCCCTTCTCCCACTTTTCTTCGTCCTCTTCACTTTTTCAACCGTCACCGCTTCTGCTGCAGTTGTCACCAGGACTTCCGGGCACCGCCCACCCACTCTGTTCTTTTTTACTTCTGCGAGTTTCCTGCGCCTATCTCCCGTTCTCCCCTTCTTCGTCCCTGCCTCTGCTTCCTCTACTCCTTTGTTTCCCCGGCTGCTCGTCAAAATGAAGAAGAAGCCACGCGCCACGACAACAGCAGCAGCACGAGCTGCAGTAACACCAGCACGAGCTGCAGTAACATCAGCACGAGCTGCAGTAACATCAGCACGAGCTGCAGCAACAGCAGCACGAGCCGCAGCAACAGCAGCACGAGCTGCAGCACCAGCAGGAAGATCTGAGTCTTTCCCTTCGGATCCAGGTTCGTCAATAGCTGCTGCTTCTGCTGCTTGTACCTTATCTTTTCCTCCGTCTGGTGCTGCTTCGTTTTCTCCACCACCGGCTGCTGCTGCTTCGTCTCCGGCTGCCGCGGGTGGCGTTGATGGTGGTAAGGTGGCGGTGATGCGCCCGCCGTCGTTTTTTCTGCAGCAAGCAGAGAAATGCATGAGAAACTTCCCGCCAGACTTTGACTTGTCCCTGAAGTTCCTTCTCAAAGGCGTTCAACTGCACGCGGAGAACGTGCCGCTGCTTGTGCGAGCAGCAGAGGCCCTGGCCGAGCAGGGCAGTTGGCGGCGGGCTAAGGAGCTGCTGCAGCACGCCGTCCGCGTCGAGGTAAGAGGAAAGGGGATATAAAGGAAAAAGAGGGAAAAGCCAGAGAAGGAGACGGAAGAAGACAGGTGCACAGAAGAGGACAACAACACGGAGAAGAGCAGACACGGAAAGGAGAAGCGAGGAAGTAATGGAGGGCCAGAAAGGGAGACGAGACAAAACGGAGAAGTCGAAGAGGCCGGACAGACGAAGAGAGACACACAACACGCAGTCTCGCTGCCTGCACGGTGAAACGCGCAGCAGACGTCGTCTCCTCCTGCCACGCGTCTCCGTCCCCGCCGTCGTCGCTGCGTGTCTCTCGCCTTCCACCTGCGTTGGTAGACACGCGTCTCGTCTCCGAACCTGCGGACAGAAGCGTGCAGCAAACAACAGAAAGAGACGGAGAAAAAAAGGGAGGAAAAGAGAGGGAAAGGGGAGGACGACACAGAGACGACGGCGGAGAAAGTTGCACAGACGGGGGACACAGAAAGACAAAAAGCGAGACAGAGCCGAAGAAAGAAAGGGAGAAAAGAAAAGGAGACGCGTGCTGGGGGGAGGTGTCTACCTTCCTCAACCTGCTGGGGGGAGGTGTCTACCTTCCTCAACCTGCTGGGGGGACGTGTCTACCTTCCTCAACCTGCTGGGGGGAGGTGTCTACCTTCCTCAACCTGCTGGGGGGACGTGTCTACCTTCCTCAACCTGCTGGGGGGACGTGTCTACCTTCCTCAACGTGTCCTTGTCCTTTCACATCTATGTCTACCTTCACACACATACTCTCCTAAATACAAACGTATATATATAGGTGTGTGCGTGTGTGTGTGTGTATGCGTACACACATCTTTTCTCTCGGCATACATACATATATATATATGTATACATACATCTTTTTCTCTCTCTCTCTCTCTACATATATATCTATATATGTATATATATACGTATATATATACGTGATTCTCTCTCACTATATATATATTTATAGAGAGAGATATCTTTACAGACGTATGTACGTAGAATTGATCTGTTTCTCTCTCTCTCTCTCTCTGTCTGTCTCCCTCCATCTATACGTATATCTATACATACGTGTGTATACCTATGTATACATAATATATATATATATATATTTTTCTCTGTGTTTCTCTCTCTCTGTGTGTGTCTGTATTCGCATATGTATGTCGTTTTCCATTTTTCTCCGTTTCCCCCTCGTTAGTGTGTATATGTAGATGCGGAGGTGTGCCACAGTGTACACCGCGTTCCGGTGTACGTACACCCCACGCGTCTCTCTTTTCGCGCGTCGTTCTGAAGCTGCGCGCCACGGCGAGAAGTTCTTCTTCTGCCTTTCGCGTGACTGCGCATCTTCTCTAAATCTCTGCGCATGTCTCTCCATTCTCTCTGCCTCGGCTTTCCTTCTACGAATACCACCGCCGGGGTCTCTCTCATTTTCTGTCTTCTCTTCGTCTCCTCGTCTTTTTATCCTTTTCCACCCGTCTCTCCGTCACCCGCCCAGGACTCCTTTTCTCTCCGTCTATCTATATCTCTCTGCGTATACGTATCTCTATATCTTCTATATATCTATATCTGTCTCTATCTACCCATCTGTCTGTCTAGATCTTTATATACCTGTATCTATCTATCAATCTCCGTCCATCTATATCTGTCTATATCTGTCTATCTGTGTGTCTACATTTATCCACATCTATCTATCTGCATATCTATATATATCTATCTGTTTGTATCTATATCCATCCAACTACAGCTATTGCACAGTATCTCTATCTATATATATCTATCGATATGTGTACCTAGAACTATCTGTCTATAATATATGTGTATCTATCTGTCTATCAATGTGTATCTATATGTCTGTATCCATCTATGTATCTATATCTACCCATATCTTTGTATATCTATCCCTCTTTATATCTCTCTATATACGTATCTAGATGTCTATATATATATGTTTATGTGCATGCATTTTCAAGTATGTATCTGTGTGCTTGCAGTGGTACGCACTATATGTATATATGTTGTATGGGGATGCGTGTTATATGCATGTATATATAAGCTTGTGTATGCTTTATATATTTGTGTGGCTGTATAGAGGTCTGCAACGAGGGCCGTTTCTTTGTGTGCTGGTAATATGTCTGTCTCTGTGTATATATGTGGTGGAGGATGGAAACTTCTTGCGCTAGACAGAAGACGGCGAGAAGGGGGAAATCTGCGTCTTCTCTGCGTCGGCCAGACGAGAAGTTTGTTCTTCCTGTTTGCCGCGTGGGGTGTATGTACACAGCCGGAAGGAGACGCGACGAAGTATCTGGTTCTTGCTCAAATGGAGGAAGGACGGGAAAGCTTGCTGCTCTTTCGCAAGGCGATTTCTCTGTTGAAGCAGCAGCTTGAAGCGCTTGAAGGCCGCCCGGGTCCCCTGCCTGCAGCAGCAGAGCGAGGAGAAGACGGGGAGCAGCAGAGGAGAAAGAAGCAGCAGCAGCTGCTGCTCCTGAGAGAGAACGAGGGACGAGAAGAGCAACAGCAGCAGCAGCGACGCACACAGCAAAGACGAGAGCTGGAAAGGAAACTTTCAGAGGCGTACTGTAGCGTAGCGGAGTTATTTATGACGGATCTCTGCGAAGAATCAACAGCAGAAGAAGAAGTGAAGCAGGCGATTGCTGCTGCTCTGCTCCTCTCTCCCCACTCGCCCGAGGTGCTCCACGTCAACGCGTCCTACCTCAAAGTTGTAGGTGAGACGTTGACAACAGCAGCAGCAACAGCAGCAGGAGGCAGAGGAAGAGCAGCAGCAGAAGGAAGAGGAAGACCAGGAGCAGAAGCGCTGCCGGAGCAGAAACACCAGAAGCAGCGGCAACAGGAGAAGCTGCAAGAGCAGCAGCAGCAACAGGAGAAGCAGCAGGAGCAGCAACACCAGCAGCAGCAGGAGAGGCGGCGACGGCAGAAGAAGCACAAGCAGCAAGGAGAGGTGCATGGGGACGCGGGGTCAGCCGCTACAGCAGCAGCAACAGCAGCAGCAACAGCAGCACCAGCACCAGCAGCACCAGCACCAGCAGCACCAGCACCAGCAGCACCAGCACCAGCAGCACCAGACGCAGATGGAAGAGCACGCGGAGCAGACGCAGGAAAGCAGCAGCAGCTCTGTGTGTACCAGGCAGAAATAGAAGAAAACGCAAGCGTAGGAGAATTTACAAGCAGCAGCAGCAATCGTGTGCCAGTCAAAATCGCTTTCCTCTTCCGAATGCGAAGAGCAGCAGCTGCCTCGGTTAATACGCGCCTCTATTCAACTTCAACATACATTTGTATATATATATGTAGGTATATATGTATGTAGGTATATATGTATGTATATATATGAATGTCTATATGTATATGTACACATGTATCGATATACCACATATATATATATATGCGTATATGTGTATGTGTATGTGTAGGTACGTATGTATATATGTATATATATACGTGTGTATATATATGTATGTGTACGCAGGGGTGGCTTGGAGGAAAATAGGGAGGACGTTTTTTTATGTGGAGGTGTCTGTTGAACGGAGAGAAGTGTCGATCTTCGTGTCTCCGTCCTCTTTTTGTGTAGTTGTTTGAGTGTATGTACACCCCACCGGCAGCGAAGAAGGTGTTTTCGTCCGCGTTCTCGAAGAAGAAAGTCTTCGTCACTCTCTGTTTCTCTTCCTTTCTCTCTCTCGCTTTCTCGATAGGCACTACCAAGCGTCTTAGCACGTCGTTCACCTCTACGTCGGTAGATAGAAAGATATATATACAGAGAGACACACACGTACATACATATATATGTAGACAGCTATAGATAAGCTAGTAATAGGCAGACAGAGAGAGATACGTGGCTGCAGATCGTTCGTCTATATACACTTGTATGTGTATATGACTATACTTCCTCACGCATGTATATATATGTATGTTTGTAGGTAGCTGTAGATACATAAGCAGGCAGATGGGCAGGCAGTGCGTATTAACACAGATAGATTTGTATGTAGACACATATGAATATACAGAAATACGAAGAGATCTTCACAGAAGTAAAGATGGGGGGAAATGTGGAGAGAAGCAACGGGTGGGAGAAGGACGTGGAGGTGCAGCCACGAATAGATAGAACAGATGTAGATATAAGTATTGCTAGAGACGTATAGATAGATGGGACAAATTCGTGGAGGTACGAAGAGGTTGACAGACACAAATGGAGAACAGTAGAGCTCTGTAGATATACATATGGATACACACTTATATATATAATATGTCATGGTGGTGCCAGTTTATAGTGAACTTCGCCTTCCACTCTCTTATACCTTCACTACATACAACGCAGCCCTAGCGGTCATATTGGAGAGACACAGAGAAGCCCCTGATATGTATATTCATAGACATCAATATACAGTGCCCTATATATGCATATGTGTATTAATTCACCTATTTCCACATACATATATATATATATGTTAATGCTCCTTATGTATCTATATGAAGGCGCCCTATATATATACGTATTAACATATATATGTGAATGCTACCTATAAACACATATATAGATGTAGTAGTGCTCCTAATTACATACACATGTGTATATTTATATGAGTGTGCATAAGGGCCGTGGATATATATGTGTGTGTGTGTGTTAATATATATATATATATGGATGAATCCGTACAAATGTGAAGTGTATTTAGAGGCAGCTGGTAACGTCCCTACGTTGCAGGTGTCTCTATCTGTGTGCGTTTCCCTCTGTCTTGCTATCTGTCCTCCATTCTCGCCCTTCCCGTTTCTCTTCCGCTCTCTCTGTGGACGTGCACAGTAGTTGGCAGCGAGTAGATGTTAGAATCCCGCCTTTTTTGCGGTGTCTGTACACCCCGCCGGTGGTGTACGTACACTTCTTCACTGGGTCCTCTCTCTCCCGGGTGTCTCGGGTTTCTCCGTGGAACGCAGGACGTCTGGAGGAGGCGCGCGCAGCAGCGATGTCTGCTGCCGAGACGATTTTCCGGCAACTCAAAACGCGGGCCTCACCACCATCACCGTCGTCACCGTCACCACCCCCACCGCCGTCGTCACCACCGTCCACTGGCCGTGCTGCTGCTGCTGCGTCTCCTCCTGCCCCTGCCGCCCCCGCCTCCTCCTCCTCCTCTTCTTCGGCGGCTGCTGCTGTTCCTGCTGCAGACGCGGCGGGGGCAGCGCGCACCACTGCGGCCTCTTCTTCCGTCCACAACGAAGAAGGAAAGGGAGAGGACGAAGATGAAGAAGGCGCTGCAGGTGTGAGCAGCAGAGAGACGCGCGTCAACTTGGCGCGGGTGTTGATCGACCTCCAAGAAGCCGATGCTGCAGCACTGCTCGCCTCCTCTTGTCTGCAGGAAGACGAACAAGACGTGAGCTGGACTCCCCGCCTTCTCTCCTTCGCGCAGGCGTCTGTGCTGACACACTCGCCTTTCCCTTCTCTTCGCTTAGGAGAAGTGTAGTTTTCTGCGATGCCAAAGACTCACCCACGAGTGCGGAGAGCATGCACATACGTATATACGTGTACTTGTGAGAAGGTATGCATGAATATCATATGTATAGGTATGTGTGCATGCATACGTATGTATGTACATATATGGGCGTGTATGTAGAGGTACTATGTAGAGATATTATGTAGAGGTATTATGTAGCGGTATGTATACATGTATGTATGTATGTGTTTTTGTATACGTGTATGTATACGTGTATGTATACGTGTATGTATACGTGTATGTATACGTGTATGTATACGTGTATGTATACGTGTATGTATACGTGTATGTATACGTGTATGTATACGTGTATGTATACGTGTATGTATACGTGTATGTATACGTGTATGTATACGTGTATGTATATGTGTGTGTATGTGTGTATGTTTAGTATCTCTAGGAACGTATGATGTACATGTATGTGCGTGTATAGATACGTGTGTGTATACGCTTGCATACGTATATATGGATTCACACGTATATTTCCACGTACAAGTACGTATACGTGTATGTGTATGATTTTCTAGGAAGGTCATCGTTAGTGTTGGTGTACAGAAAAAGAGACACAGAGAGACGTGGAACACACCGCCGTGACAATATGTGTCTCTCTCTCCATGTGGCGAAGCGGTCTCGCACGCATGCAGTTCTGCATATATATATATATATGTACGTACATATACAAATATGTGTGTGCATAGAGAGATGGATGGATCGCTCTCTTTCGCTCTGCTGCTGCTGTTGCTCTTCTGCTGCTGCCACGGCTCTGCTGCTGCTGGAACGACGAGACACATCTTGGCTCCTTTCGTTGCTGCTGCAGCTGCTGCTGTGTGGGGTCGCTGCTGCGTGTTGCTGCCCCTGTGGAGCTGTTTGAGTTTCCCGCCTGCTGCTGCTGTTGCTGCTGCTGCGTCGCGCTCGTGCCGCTGAGTTTTCGTCTACTTGCTGCGGCTGCTGCTGCTGTTCCGGCTCTGCAGCTGCCGTTGGGGAACTCCTGGGTGCCGTTGTTGCTGCTCTTCACCAGGGTGACACCGCTCTCCTTCCTGCGTCTGCTGCGGCTGTAGACGCCCCTGCCGCTGCTGCTGGTGCTGCTGCTGTTTGACTTCCTGCACCGGTGTTTGCTGACAACTTGCTGCGACTGCGGGTGCTGTTGCTGCTGGTGAAGACGGAGCGGCTGCTGACTCTTCGTGTGCGGCTGCTCTGCTTCTTCTGCTGCTGCTGCTGTTGCTGCTGACTCTTCTCCTTCATATTCTTCACATGCTCTTTTGCCATTGCTTCTGGCATCGCTGCTGCTGCTGGTGTTACTGCTGCTGCTAATATTGGACTCTTTGCGTTCGGCGGCTTTGCTGCTGTGTGGTCGTCGTCTGGGGGGTTGAACGCAGGTGGACGCGTGGCTGGTGCTTGCATGCGCCCTCTACAAAGGGAAGGTTTTCGATTCTTGTAAAGAAGCGCTCCACCACCTGCAGCAGGTAAATAAAAAGAGACGTCGCCCAGAAACGGAAAAGCTGTAGAATTCTTCTCCGTACAGTTGCTTCCCATCGACGGCCAAGCCTTGCCACATGACACGAAGCCCTCTCTTCTCCCTCCAGATCTATAGAGGCATATACATATATATATGTATATATAAGTGAGTGTCTGAAACGATTTAAACCTGTGTATATGTGTTGCTGTGTCTACAGCGGGAGTCCATAAATAGATGTTAGTTCGTAGGTATATATATGATATATATGTATGTATGTTCGTACACATGTAGAGTCTCTCTCTCTCTCGATATATATGTATGTATATGTGTATTTGTGCGTAGGGAATGTATATACTTGTGAGACGTAATATATTCTAATATGTGTACACATATATAGGTAAACAGGTAGATAGATAGACAAGATATTTCTAGCCATAGATGCGTGTGCGCCCCTAATATGCGTTTGTTTATCTATCTATCTATCTATATATATATATGTATATATGTATATATGTATATGAAACGTTTCTTAGACACAGATCAGCTATTTATGTGTGTGAATTTATATACGTGTATGTCTGTATGTATATCTGTACTTACAAGCCGTGTGTATACTTTAATCTTTATACATATATAATATATATATTCGTAATTGTACAATATACATACATATTAGCCATACACGCATGTATCAATATATATATACATATATATGTATATATATATGTGTGTATGTGTGCTGTGCATGGTTGTAAGCGGTGTGTGTATCTAGATTAATACGTATAACGTATATTTATATGTAAAGACGGTCCAGTTTCACGTATATACATAGGTATACATACATGCGTATATGCATATGAATATGTAGGTCCTTGTATATAGTAGCAGTCAATCTTTGTTAGCGCTTAAGCGGGGGAGGGTTGTCTTTGCTGCGGTACTTCGTCGAAAAGCTGCTGTTGAAAGTGGTGGGGTTTTCTCAACTGGCGCTAAAACGGGTCAGCAACATCATTGTGTTGCTGTTTCATTTTTGTTGGAAACGTCTGTTTCCCCTTCTTTTCCGTAGATATTAAATTCGAGAGATGACCTGCCGTCCGAGCACCCGCTGCGGGTGCATGCGAAGGAACTGCTGAAGGCGGTGCAGAACGAAGAAGAGAACGACCGCAGGAAAAAGACGAAAGGGAAGCGTTGTTCACCAGCAGCAGCAACAGCAGCAGCGGCGCAGCAGCAACAACCGCAGCAGACACCGAAGCAGCCGAAGAAAGCAGTGGCAGCCCCAGGAGGAAAAGAAGAAGAGCAGTGGCGACAGCAGCAGCAGCAGGTGAGAGGTGGTCTTGCAGCAGCAGTCGCAGCGAGGCACTCGGAGGAGACGGACGAGAAGACAAAGGAAAAGAAGAAGAAGAAGACGACGACTCAGCGGCAGACTGCAGCAGCAGCAGCAGGAACAGAAAGAAGAAGACGCAGCAGCACCGCGGATATCGGGGAGGGGGGGACTTTGAGTTGGTCGCGACAGGACGTGGAAGGGAGAACGAACGAAGTCGAGAGAAAACAAAATGGGAGAAAAAAGAATGAAACCAACGAAGAAGGCTGCAAAGAACAGGAATATGAGCCAATGGATGAAGAACAGGAAGCAACAGAAGCAGATGAAAAAGACAGCAGCAACGATGACGAAGAAGACAGCAGCAACGACGACGAAGAAGACAGCAGCAACGACGAAGAAAAAGACAGCAGCGAAGAAGAAGAAGAAGTAGACGTTACTATGGAGTAGTAGTTAAAGGCTTCAGAGTAGAAGGAGCGCATCTTCTTATAGGTCAATGGCTTGCGCACCTTCATCTGCTGTATCCTACATTCCTTCACCCATATATATATATATATATATATATATATATATATA
>KL647309.1:446134-498466 GCA_000727475.1 Sarcocystis neurona
TATATATATATATATATATATATATATATATATATATTTACACAAGACCCCGTCCATCTTCGTATCCATGTTGACTTAGACGAATGTGCGATAAATATGTGTGTATCTATGCACAATATAACAAAGTTGTATAGAGAGTCGAGTAAAGCAACACACATCTGCTCTCCACATTGCCCACATATATATATAAAGAAGGACACGTGTATTTGTATAGAATTGACTCTGACGATAATATATGTACAGGTCGGTTTGATTTTGTAAATTTTTATATATGTATGTGTGTGTGGATATAGAAGGAGGAGCTACGTAGAGCAGTAAGGTATGTGTGTGTGTGCGCCGTGGGGGGAGGGGGTGGTGGAGGAGGTGCCGTGGCTGCAGGAGATTTCCAGCGAACGTTTTCTACAAATTCCCCTCTCTTCCTCTGTTCATGTGATAATATGTAGACCTGTTAAACACATACAAATTCATAAATATACGTGTATATATATATATGTGGAGGTACAATATATATGTAGAATATACGTGTGTGTATGTCTGCATGTGTGTGTATGTATGTGTGTGTGTGTATGTATGTGTGTGTGTGTAATACATGTATGTTTAATATATGTATGTGTAATATACGTATCTATAATATACGTATGTATACGCATAATATACGTATATATAATATATGTATATAGAATATACGTATATAGAATATATGTATATAGAATATATGTATATAGAATATATGTATATAGAACATACGTATTTATAATATATGTTTCCATTATGTATATATATAATATATGTGTATATAATACATGTGTATATAATATATGTGTATATAATACATGTATATATAATATATGTGTGGGTAATGTATGTATGGGTAATATATGTATGTATAATATGTGTATATGTAATATATATATATGTATAATATACGTATGTGTGATATAAGTATGTATAATATATATATATTATATAGGTATGCATAGGTTGTGTTCGTATAATGTACGTACGTATACTGTATATGTGTGTATCCTATGTAATTTTAGATTATATATATATGTTATATATATGTGTATAACATATATATATATATATGTATACATGTAAAATGTATGTGCAATGTATAGATGCATGTGTGTATGTATATTATATAAATACATGTATATAATATACATATATGTGTATATCACACACACACACACACATGCATATATACATATTTTATTACAGGTGAGACTGAGTATTTATATATCGTAGTCGGTTGAAAGAGGAGAGAAATTTTCATGGGTTTGAAGACATGCAGAAGTGTTACTTCGGAATATTTGTTTGTGGGCTACAAATATACTTCTGGTCCATAGACAGTTCATTGTTGTGCGGTTCGTCCTCCTACACGCATGCTTGTGTGCTTACATATATTCATATATAAATGAACACAGTCGTGTGTGTATATATGTGTGTGTCCGCCTCAAACAATATAGCACTCCAACCTATATATATATATATGTAAGTGGGTGTATATATCTGCGTGTCTACATTTCCATGTACATCTACAGAGAGAGAGACAGAGAAATAGAGACGTCTATCGATATACGTGCGTGTATGGCAAAACTGTATATTTATTCATCTATAGATACGCCCCTACACGTATATAGGTATATATAGAGATAGATAGGTAGACAGATAGATATGTGTGTGATAATGTGTGTATATGCGGATATGTATATAGGTATATATATGTGTATGGATGTAGGCAGAGACGGATGCGAATGTGGAGGTGTGCCGGGGCAGGCATATATCTACACACATGCTTCCGCCTGTTTGTGCGTGCGGCTGGATTCTGTTATTCATCTGTACACGTGCATATATATGTATATATATGTATAGGTTACTAAAAGTATACACTTTTGAACGTAAATATATGTGTCCACAAATACATATATGTATATGCTTCGATAAATAGAAATGTAGATAGGTATTGACATATATATGTGTATGCGATGGATGTATTGTACCGACTACGTTGAAAAATTGGCGAACAATACCTTCTAATATATATATATATATGGGTGTAGATGTAAACATGTGCATATATATATATGAGAATATATATGTGTATATATAAGTATATGTATATACCTACATATATAGATATATGTGCACATATATATATGTATATATGTATCTTTTTTTAATTCCTTCTCCCCTCTATACAAAGTGGTGCACAAGCATTCATATATAAGTGTGTGAAGAAAGATATATATATATGTGCGTATGCATGTGTATGTGTGTATGTATGTCTATGTAGATGGGAAAGCGTATGTGTAGAAGACTACCGACGCCGCGAGCCTACGTTCTGTAAGCGCGGAAAAGTCAGTCTGTCGCTAAAATATATGTAGCAGGTAGGCAGGCGACAAAATTAGTTGCACCGGAATGAAGAGAAGTTCTTCGCAACGACGTGCAAGACAGTCGCCTGGTCGGCAGCAGCACACATCTCCCGGGCTGCGTGTCTGCATGCCGGGCGCTGTTCCACGGGCTCCCACATACGCGCAGACAGCCACCCACCGGTATACGCGCGTATATGTATGTATATATATATACGGATGTAGATGGATGTATGTGTATGTGTCTCTCTGCTAGTGTAGGGGAAGGCGCCGGGACTCTGGCGGCCAGTTTCCTCTTTTTCCCCCTCTACACGTATGCGTGTGCGGCCCATATATCGGCGGGCCTACGTGTGTGCATGCATAGGTGGTATATTTGTTTCTTTGTCGACGCAGTGGCCGAGAATATCGATGAACAGCCGCATCAAAGAAGCTCGCAGGCGTGCGCGACTTCTTCTGGCAAGTGCGTCACAAGTTTTCCCCAGGATGGTGGCTCTGTATAATAAGAAAGAAATCTTTGTGTCTACAAATTTGTGTCAGGCCTCCGCCTCTCCTCATCACGTGCGCAGATATCTCGGCGACTCTAAGTAAATTTTTTAGCAGGTGTACACGTATGCGGCTCTCTCTACATATACACGTATATACATGTCTGGGATGGAAGGCATTGTAGATTAGTAGATGTCTATAGGTGTGGGTGCGTTTATATATGTATATATTTATATGTATACATGTATATATGTTGATCTTTGTATATGTGTAAGTGTACGCATATATATCGAGTTTTTGTTAACGAGAAATGCAGGTTGTTGGCATATAACAGCGCGCTGGGTAGCGACGTCTACCGCGCGCGCGGACACGTTGCTGTTGGCTGGGGACTGTTGGACTGTTGCAGGTTCAGCGGCGTCTGTTTGTTTCCTCTCCTTCTTCTTCTTTTAATTCACCGGCTGCTGCAGTTGTCTCGGCTGCGTAAATTTTGGCAACGTGATAACTCGTCCCCCTTCCAAAGAAGCCACTGCCTTTCGCAGGCATGCGCCAGACTGACGCGCGTAGCACAAAGCATCTAAATCTAAAAAGTTGTGCACACGTTACACATATATACGATAGCCCTGAGTCTCGACACAAGTATGTAGACACAACGGGACATAGGTAGATGTACGTGTTTTCGAGCAGCATGAGACACTTTGTCCCTGCGCAGGGCGGGTTGGTTAGTCGTTAGACATTTTTGCCCTCTGAAACCCGCGTCTGCCGCATGCCGCAGCGACTCGTTCTTCCACGTGGCGGCAACGGGTGGTATTTCCTCTCTCTGCATTTCGTGGAACTATGTATCTCCATTAACCTTCTGCGCCTTTTTGTGCTCACGCTTGCAGTTGTAGCACACGTACATACATACATACGTACATACATACATACATACACACACACACACACACGCACGCAGAGAGACACACACACGTATACACATACGCACATGTACACACATACACGCAGATCGAAGAAGCGTGGGAGCAGTCCTCTGCGGCAGTTCCCTGCGACTTTTCCTGTACAGGTGGTTCATCTGAACATTATTTGCAGCACGGCACGTGGCTCCAAGACAAAAAAAAGGTGTATACTGCAGAACTCGTAACGACCTGCGGCGTGGTGCGACAGACGACCTGCAGTGCTACACAAGCTGTTGCGAAAGCCGAGAAGGGAAGTCGTCTTTTGGCGAGCGGGCGGTAAAACGTGCTGCTGTTCTTGTCCCTGAGTGCTGTCTCATCTAAGAACGCCTCCCCGAAGCGAGCAGAGCCTGCGATTTTCTCTTGTTTTTGCTGGCTGACATTCACTCTGGCCGACTGTGAGGAGGAACCACTTCTCCGTGACTCTCTGCGTTGACGCGCTATACCTATACGTATGTATATGTATATATAAATGTGCCGTTGTCCACAGGGATAACACGTATCACAACATGACGAATTTGTGAACACGGTTGTGGCGCGGACGCTAATTCAGTCGTATACTGATGCGCACCAGTACCTAGTACACGTTACACGAAGAAACACAGAAATGTACGTCGGCGTACACAAGCTCAAGCGACACGTCAAGAAGAAGAAGAAAGAACAGCTAGAGGCATGCGTACAGACAAACAGTACAGACGTGCGTACGTCTGGGTGGGTGTAATATTGACAAGCGTATATGCACGAACGTACATACACGCGCTGTGCGCTGTGCTGTGCTTTACTCGAATAGGGACGTCGCTATCACGCGCTTACGTGGGCATATATGAGTAAATGCTTACGAATATGTATATATATGATCTTTACATATTGCTGTGTGCACGCGTACACAGATCTCGTGTATGTCCGTAGCACGGGGCAATGCTTAAGTGCCGCTGTGCGTCATCTGCTCTATGGCTCTACGAAGTTCACTGTTGTACGTCAAACTCGCATCCCACGACTGCGTGTGCTTTGAGTATTTTCCAGAGATGCATCAGAATTCCTATATGCCACGCATGCAGTACGCTTCCACCTCCTGTTGATACCATCAGTCGGATGTAGACAGGCACGCATGCGCAGCGAACACGTTGATAATACGTTACCAACACGCATTATATATATATATATATAAATATATGTCGGTGATGTGTGTGTGGGCCGCGAGATGCGTTTCTGCGTGATTGCTCGTGCAGAGGATGTGTGTCTGCATTCCTACTCGGGCAGAGATGCTGGACAGTTAGGCGCAGTTGCAGTTTCCCTTTCTACAAGTCTTCCGCCGCGCGCACTTGTAGTAGTCACTCTACGAAGAAGCTGCGTAGTCTCGTCCATCACATCGGCGTGTACAGGTGTGGGCGCAGATCTGCGCAAGGCGTGGTCGCGCAGAGAGAGATTGCTCGAGCAAGTCCTCGGACGTCTCGCAGCTGCATGAGGTACGCAGAAACTTTGAACATTGTCAGGCAGGAGAGGGGGTACAAGCATGATCTAGAGTTTTCACATTCGTAGTCGGCACGAATGGCGTGGGTGCGCGACATGCAAACAAACAATAGGCTTCGTCTTGTTCATCATTACGTAGATGGCAACAACGGTTTCCTTGTGCAGAAACCTCGTGTCTACGGTGCGGAAGCAGAGCCCCCTCGGTTGCGGCAGCGCGTTGCATCCACTTTTGCTGGCCGTTTTTGCCGCCTTTCCTGTGAATGAAAAAACGCCTTCTTTTGCAACGTTGCTTCGTGAAGGTCCGTACGCTTCCCAGGCTTTCTGCGCAGCTACATAGGCCGCGAACCTCTGCATTCTATGTGTGGCGATGAATATGTAGATGTACGGAGAATTTCAGCAATCCACAAGCGTGTCTCGAATTAGCATCTGCGTGCGCGCTGAGCTACCACGACGTGCAGAGGTGTCAACTCGCTAGAGGAAACAGGTAGATACGTTTCTGTGTGCACCTATGCGAACACATACACGTACACAAAGACGCACATGCATATGTACATATGTGTCCGAATAGAAAAGTATACAAGAATACACGGGTAGTACCTGCCTTCTGCACTACTTATATGGAAGTCTGTCGACAGGACACGGTTCGACGTGCGCTCTCCTCGCGTTAAGACGGCCGCACACAGACACATAGTGGTACGTATTTGTACATGCGCTCTACCTACGAGTATCGAAATAGCATCACGGCGCCTTGTTCGATGGAGGGAGAGAGAACCACATACATGCAGAGCCACTCACGTGTGGTATGCTATGTAAAGAGGTGAAGAAAGTTGCTGCTGAAGTCACAGGTGTCCACATATACCTATGTTCGTATGTGTGTACGTAGAGTATTTACACATCTGTTGACTTGCGTGCGCTCTGTCGCACGCACAGGTGTACACAGCCCTGCGCGCTCTGGCACGCAGCAGACACCTACATACATCTTAAGAGGCAGTAACGTATATTTACATCTACGTGAATCTACATAGGTGAGCATCTGATTCCGTGCGGTGTACATACACTCTACATGTGCACATATACGTGTCTGCCCTTTTGGACAAGCGGTCTTCACGGTGTACACACACCCCACGTCTCTACATGTATACATGTCTGTGCGCTCTACATGCGGCCAGACGCCTTGCGGTGTACATACACCTCAGGAATGTCTTCACAGATCATTTGAATATATGCATGTTTGTCCCCTTTAGTGCGGCGCTGGTCACACACGTGGACAGTTTTCCTGTGCATATGGGTGGAACGACGGCTGTTTCGTCATCATCTGTTCTTCCCTGTTAGGGAGAGCGTGGAGAGAGCCTCCCACGTCGGTTTTTCTTCTTTTCCATTCCTCTTATCTTCCAAACCGTACAGAAGTGTTCTCTGTGTTCCTGCCTGCGCCGGGAACGCTGTGCCGTTAATGCGGCTTCTCACTGCTGCTCCTCTTCGAGAAAAAAAAGCAGCGGCAGCAGGTCGCCGTCGAAAGCACCACACAACATGCATCTCAGATCACGTGCGTACATACATATCCTCGGATATCTATATACATGTGTATGTAAATGAGTGTACCTGCACCAGAAATGCACACACGCCTACTGATATACGTACACATGCACATACGTTTGCGATTCCACAGACACACACATATGTATATATACACATATGTATGGGCACACCTACACCCTTCATAATCCTCTACTTCTGTGTACACACAAAACATATATATACGAATACTGAGGAGTACGAGCACACACATGGGCTGACATCCGTATATCGAGGACTGTATCGCGCCGTGCTGATGTGATGCATGGAAGAGTCGTTTCAACTCGTTGCCGTTGTCTGTCGGCCAATTCTCTACATTCTCTAGAGTCATCTGCGTTTTCGTGTGTTCACCTTTTGAAAACATCCACCGCAGCAAAGAAACTCCTCTTCCCCTCTTCCTCTTTTTATCTCTCTCTTGTCGTGAGAGTCGCAGCCGTGCAGCACTCACGCAGCAACTGCAGCACGGTGGTCCAGCAACAGCAACAGCTTCCTTCGTCTCGCAGAACTCTTCAAATCTCCGTTCACCACCACACGTGGTACTGTCAAAGTGCTCGCCTCCTTCTCCGCTTTCTTCTGTTTTGTTTGCTTCCGTTTTTCCCAGTTCTCCTCGGCTTCTCTCTCTCTCCCCTTCCTTCTCCTCTTCCTCCTTTTCTTCCCCCACGGTCACGTACGCGCACGTATTTACACATCCCACCCAGTTCCACATACACATACAAATTTATATATATATATATATGAAGCACCTTCTCCATTCATCACATACACAAACACGTGACCGTCGGCTTCACGTGTTCTTTTCCGTGTCTGCGTATACGTATGTGTGTGTGAACGTGTGTGTGTTTTTACGTGTGTTTGCCCGTCTCCGTTTGTCTTGTGTGTCTGAGTTAATCGAAGAGAGAGAACCCCATATCATCTTCCTCCTCCTCTTCTGGCTCCTCCTCTTTCTTCTTGTCTGCGGCCGCGGCAGCCGGGGCGGCGCCACTTCCAGCAGCAGCAGCGGGCGCTGCAGCAGCAGCAAAAGCCTCGGGGTTCTCTACGATCTCCTTCAGCTTCTTCATCTGCGGAAATACGTACGAAGAGTCCAGCACCAGTGCCGCGCAATATTTGAATCCTTCCAAAATTGCATGCGGGGCTGCCGCCGCGGTGGGAAGACCGATGCTGCGTGAAAGCGCTGCGACGTTCGTCACCCCTGCGGCAAATTTCTCTCGGATAGCCTCGTCTGTTATGTCGAGGACCGACGCGCTGTAGACAGAGCCTGCAGGTACCACGAGAAAATAGAGAAGAAAGGACCGACTGAAAAAAAGGGAACGCGTCGGAGCGAAAAAGAGGGAAAGAGGAGGGGGCGAAGGGAGAGGGGAGAACGCAGAGATCAGCTGACCAGGAAACACCCAGGAAGAAAACGAAAATAGACGCAGCACCGCAGAGAAACGAAGTCTCCCGGTTGCTGCGAAACCAGGGACAAAGAATTAAATCCACAACAGAAGAGACAGAGAGAGAAAAGAGAGAAACCACCCACTGCAGGAATCCGAACGAAACACGACTGTCTACAACCGCAGCAGAGAGAGAGAAGCACAACTCACAAGAAACACCACGCCACTGCAAAGAACTGCGGAACTATATACATATATAATGTGTAACCATCTCCGTAAAGACACTACCAAGAAACGGCTTGGACGTTTTCCTCGCTATGTAGAAACATCCACATACGCACCTACATATACATATATATATAATATATACATTTATGCGTTTTCCCATCTGTCTGACTCTCTACCTGTTTTTCCCTACGGAGAAACACCCATATTTACACATTTACACAGATGCCGGTGTTTCTTGTGTATCTTCTTTTACACTCTAACAGCCCAACTTCCTTTAACGTGAGAAAGACGCTTGCGTCTACCCTGCTGTCTGTGTAGCTGCCTGTGCGTTGTCAATAGGACCACCGTCCCCATCTGCCTTCCCCCCCCCCCTTGGTGCCCAGTTTTCTTTCTATGCCGGCGCGCAGCGCTCCTCTTCTCTACTTTTTCTCCGTCACTGCCGGTCTGCAGCTCGTTTCTCTCTTCTACCGCTGTCGCTGCTCGCGTTGCTGCTGCTCGTGTTGCTGCTGCTGTTGGTGCTGCTGTTGCTGTCTTGTCGTCGTACCGTCGTCATACACATGGAGAATGCCAAGGCCGTACTCGAACGGCTTGATGCCGAGTTTTTGAAGAAGAGTTGCTGCGCTGGCGGAGACTTTCTCGCCTTCCTTGATGAGGTGGACTTCCGCTTGAATTTCAATCTGTCCCTTGACGATCTTTGTTGCAATGCCTAGGGCCTGAAAGAAAGACGTGCTGCCGGGGTCCATGCCTGTCGGGCCGGCCGGAATGAACACGGAGACCGGGGCGATGACTCCCTGGCGGGCCGGGGCCGGGACTTTGTGTTTGCATATAATTTCCTTTACTTCCGCAGGGGGCGCTGCGCAGAAAACGAACCCGACGTTCAGTCGCACCAACGGCAGCAGCTTCTCGAGCTGCTGCTGTTTCTTCTCCCCGCCCCCGGCGATGCGTTGCCGCAAGGCCGTCCTGATCATCGTATTTTTGCCCATCAGCAGCACCGCCTTGCCTCGTAGCGCCAGTCGAATGTTCGCCATTTGCCGACTGCCCACGTGGTCTGCCGCAACCACCAGAACACGCGGGTAGCTATCCAGCAGCGAGTACAGGCGAGAAAAGTACGACCGCCTCTTCTCGCTCTTCCCTTTCATCACCGCCATTTTTGCAAAAAGTAGACACACACACCACCAGGCACACGAAACCGAGGAGACACGCGAGAGACCGCACAAAGAGACAGGCGAGACAGAGAGACAGACTGTCTGGTGTGGGGGGGCAGCCGCGCGCCGACGGGGCAGAAAAATCTCCAAACCACGAGACAAGGGAAGCGAGAGACGCGGAATGCCGCGGGCGCGCACGGGCGGCGGGGGGACCTCGAGAAGAAGCACCGGTGCGAAGAAGTTGTCCGGACGGAGGAAGTCGAGCCAATTTAGCGCGAGACGCCGATCCGCGGGGTAGGAACAGAGGGCGAGGGCAGGGGGACGCGATGAGGCCAAGACCGCGAGACGGAGACGGGGAAGGGGTGGGAGGAAAGGAGAAGGGAGAAAAGACGAAGCGTGGAGACTTACAGTGCGTAAACGCCTGTAAATCAATTTAACCTGCACGCAGGAAACAAAAAGTTTCTCACACTTGCGTAACTGCTGGGGAAGAAATGCGAGATAAAGAGGAACAGCGGAAAAGACAGAGGCAGAGATCCACGGTGCACCTACATACGTGTGTTGGCCGTCCCGAATGCGAAAGTTTGTGTTCGTCTACCCGCCTAAATATATACGCATACATACATATACATATACGTATATACATGTGTACATGTACACGGATACATATATGTATCACACTCTTCGACAGACGCATATATATAGGCATATACAGCAGGTTCTGAACAAAGAGGAGGTTGTCAAAGATTAGTCCATACAAAGTGTGCGAATGTAGGCGGAGGACGAAGAATGGAGACAAACAAATTTACAGAAAAGTCGGAACATCCACATGCAGGTACCACACATGCACACATGAAACTCAGTATCCCCCCCAGACGCGTAGGTATATATATATGTATAAATACGCATATATGTACATATACGTTTCACTTGAGAACAGGCAGAACCTTTCGGAAGGGCGGGTACACGCGGTGGTTTAACAAATAGATGCAGGCGCGCGCCTGCAGCGTGCGGGTAGATGCGTGTCCAGGCGAGTGTCTCGACAGGACATGAGGTGTACGTACACCAAGAGTGAACATGTGGCGTACGTACACCGAACGTGAACATGGGGTGTATATTCACCAAAAGGGAGCATAAGGTGTATGTTCACCGAAAGTGGACACGGGGTGTCTGTACACCGAGAGTGAAAACACGAGGTGTACGTACACTGGAGCGTGTGTGCAGACGTAACGGAGACAGCGCAGCACGAGAACTAACTTTTCTGCTGCTGCAGCACAGTGCACAGGATATGCGGAATTTCTAAATATGCGTCATATACGAACAGCTGCATTTATATATATATATATAAAGGAAGTAGGTGGTCAGTCACGTGTGTATGTGTGTGCATGTATTTGCCTCCTCCTGTTGCCCCTGAAAAGACTTTCCATTTCACAGACAGAAGCCTTTTCCTGATTAACTCTCTTCTCCTACGCGTTGTCTCGGGAACGATACTGACGAAGAGCTGTACCCTCCTACCGCACTTCAGCTACCGCGGCCCCACTCGAACCTGTATGCATGTACAGACAGATACGCACGGAATACACGAACACACACACATGTGTACACATATACACACGTATACATTATATGCGAATAATTTAGATATATATGTATACATACATATATATATATACATATATGTATGTGCACCCACATGTGCATACTGTGTGTGTAATACACATGTATATACGCGAACATGTTTATACATAGGTGTACGTAAGGTGTCAATACGGGTATATACATGTGTGTGCATGCGGATATCTACTACCTCCACGTATCTTTACTATATGAATGTACACATATATAATGTGTATATGGACAACATACGTATATGTATGTATGGATACATATCTACTACCTCCACGTATCCTTAACATATGAATGCACATATATACATATGTACATATATGTACGCGCATAGATAATGTGTATACCGACTGTAGTGGTTGGTGATATGCTCTCGGCGGACCTGCAGTAGAAAGATGAACAAAGGTGGGGTGGTCATGTAAGCACACACGTCGGACAAAGAGCGGAAAGCCACAGGGGGGAGGAAAAGACTACGCGGGGCTCCTGCGTCCTCCCTCTCGCTCTTCTTCCTCCGCGGAGCTATCACTGGCCACTACAGCAACGGTGGCAGCAACGCCAGCAGCAGAGGCAGCAGCGGCCACACAGCGACTGTAGCGCACGGGTGCCTTTCTACAACTGCTTTCTGATCTGCTGCACTGCTGGAGGAGGAAGGGAAATCGTGCAGTTCCGCTAAAGATCTGGGCAGCCTGACTCACAGTGAGCGAAAAAACGGCAGAGACAGCACACAACACGACCGTCCTCCTTCTCTACGGTGGACGTATGCCGCGCTCTGCCCTCGCGGAGGGAGCAGCTGCAGCAGCATCGCCGGCGGCAGGGATTCGCGCAGTGGGAGATCTGCTTTACAAGTGCTAGATGTGGACACCGCGACAAACTCTTCCTACTTGTTTCTCCGGTACTTCCTCCTTCTCGCGCTGCTGACGCTGTGAAATGCGCTTTTCCCTTCGTGTGCCCTCCCCACAACTCCGCCGTGATCGTCGCCACCGCGGCAGCAGCAGCAGGTCGATCGCTCCGACACAACAGAAAATGCAGCAGCAACAGCAACTTGGCAGAGGCCGGGTGAAGGACAGCAGAACTCGGATAGTACTTACCACTGCTTCAAGGTCGACGAAGATTCCGAAGAACCATAGAAGTTAGAGACCTTTGCTGCGGTATACCTCTGCTGGGGCGACGACGTTGCTGCCACCGCGCAGCAGCGCAGCGCTGCTACGACGAGAGCATCGGTGGAAGCAGCGCCGCCGGCAGCGCCCCTACAGTAGCAACGGCAGCAGCGCCAGCAGGCAGTGGTGCAGCAGCCGCTAAAAGCAGAGGAGGCTCCTCATAGGTTACGCAATTACAGCAGCAGCCCAGCAGCTGGCACAGTAAATACAAGCGGCATGCAATCTTCTTGTACCCTACGGGGAGAGGCTATTGCTTCGTGAGCTGCGCCTCTCCATACATATGCGCATGCAAATGACAGCGGCGCCGGCGCTGCTGCTGTTGCTCCTGGCTTTCCTCCCTCAGGTCGCGACCGAAGACACCCTGTCCACACTGTCTTTGCACCTGCTGTGCTGCATGCTGCTGTGCGCGGTGTTCTGCGCCGTCCGCTCTCTACTTCGTGTGCTGCTGCTGTTGCTGCGAATTCTCCGTAACAGACCTCGTCAACTAAGCTTCCGTAGTGCTTTTTTCCCGCTGCATCTCTGCAGTATCCCTCACTTTTCCACTCTCGTGTGTGCTGCTGCTGCAGCGGACGTCCCGGGCGCCCATATCCCGTTCCCTCGCGTTCCCGGTGCGTCGCCGGTTGCATGTTTTCCTACCTCGCCGCTGCCGTTGTTTACAACCTCCTCATCCCTCTCTTCAGCTGCCGCTGCGTCTTCTTTTATGAAGGAAATGCTGACGCTGCCGCGTCAGGTCTGTCTGCAGTGACCGTTCTCTCTTGGTGGCAGTGGCAGCCAGTAGCGGCGGCGCAGCCCGTGCGTTTGTCTCTGCAGCCAGCAAGAACAGCAGCAGCAGCAGCGGGCCTCCTGTCCACCCTACGACACAGCCACTTCTATTTTGCCCTCGCTGTCGCTGCTGCTGCGGCTGTTGCAACTGCCGCTCTGTGCTGCCCCGCTGCTACTGCTGCCGCCCTTCCTGCTGCTGCTTTGCTGCTGCTGTTGCCGTTTTGTTGTCGTTGGCGCTGTTGTTGCTGCTCCCGTTTCTTTTCCTCGCCGCTGCTGTGGCCACTAGTTGCTGCTGCAGTGGTGTAACTCCTCCTGCTGATACTCTTCTCTTGCCTGGGGGACAGCTGCTGCCATTTGGCTGCGTCCTTCCCTCCGTGCTGCTGTCAGTGCTGTCACTCATAATATCGCTGCTGCTGCTGCTTGCCATCCCGTGGAGCGCAGTAGCAGCAGCAGCAGCAACTTCTGCAGAAAACAGGTGGTCGGCAGCAGCGACCTCGGCTGCAACTTGTCCTCTTCAGAAGCCGGCAGCAAGAACTCTGTCGCATGAGCGTTGTTGTTACTTTTCCCCAGTGTCTGGCGGTTCTTCCCAAGTTCTTTGTCTGCGAGAACTTCCTTCGTCTCCCCCTTTTTCGTGTGGTCGTCGTCTTTTTCTTCTTTGTTTATCCCAGCTACCACTGCCAACGTTTTCCGCTGCTCTCTCCCCGTCCCGCAGCAGCAGCAGGGGAATTACCGCAGCCTCTTGTTGAAAGTGAGTTTCTGCATCTCGTCAGGATTTCTTCGTTGAACCCTCTGCTTCTGCGTGTGCCTCTCCTTCCTTCCTTTATTGTCGAAAAAGAAGAAGCACACGCTCTGAAGTTTCCTTTTCTTCTTTGTCTTCGTTCCGTCCCCCCTGCCCTCCTCGTCTCCGCGCGGTGTACGCACACCGCACCACGGCGGGGCGGAGGGAAAACGCGGCGACAGCAGGTCAGCGAGTCGCACCTACGCAGAAGAGAAGGATAAGAAGAAGCAGAGGAGGACAAACAGCAGGCGAAGGAGCAGCAGCAGCAACAGGAGAAGGCCGGGGGTAACTCTCCACACTGTTGATGAGCTTCACCGGCAGCAGCATGAAGTAGGCGAGACGGGCGGCTGCTGCTGCTGTTTCTGGCACTTTTTCTGCTGCACTGCAGCAGGATTCAAAGGGAGCGTTATTCTCTCGAGTGTGGGGGCGTTACCGCGATGTATTATTCTCCCCGTCCTGCAGCAGCTGCTGCTGCTGGCGCCCCGGCATCTGCTGCTGCTGCTGGCGCCCCGTCGTCTGCTGCTGCGGGCTGCAGTACTGCTGCTGCTCCGGGAGACCCGCTTTCTGTCTACACGCCGTTACATTCTTTTTCTGCGCTGCTGCAGCAGACGCAGCAACGAACGTGCGCGTTGTTCGTGCACGGGGTGGGGTTGCGGCCTCCTGCGTTTTTGCCTGCTGCCGAAGAAAAGTTGAAAATCAAACTTCATGATGAGTACTACTTCCCCCCTGCAGCTCCTGTCAGCGCTGCTGCTACGGCGCCTGCAGCGACTGCCGCTCTCGCTCCTGGTGCAGCTGCTGCAGCCGCCCTGCCACCTTTCTCCACGACTGTCGCTGCTGCAGCTGCGGCTCCGACAGCAGCAGTTTCGTCCTCTGCCTTCTCCTCCACCTCCTCGTCGTCCGGGGGCAGCAGCAGCACCAGCAGCAGCAGGCCGGACACCGCAGCCGCACTTCCTCCCGGTGTACATACACCTCAGCTTCAGGCCCTCGCCGCGACGGGAGGGGGCTCGCTGCAAGTAACGAGCACTGCAGCAGCAGCAGGAGCAGGAGAAAAAGCAGGAGGAGGAGAAGGAGGAGAAGAACCAGCGACAACGCCTCTGGTGGTTCACCGACCAGATATGAACTACTCAGATTTGGTGGGAGAGCTTTCCGCATGCACTGCTGCTGCTTCTGCTGCGACGCTGCCTCCTGGCTTGGCTGCGGCGCTGCTAAGTCAGCAGCAGCAGCAACAGAACTCGGCCAGAGAGACAGAAGGCGGCGGCAACAGCAGTAGCGCAACGGCGGCACCAGCAGCAGCAGGGACGGCGGCACCAGGAACAGCAGCAGCAGCAGGCAGCCACGTGCAGCTGCTTGCAAATTTTACAGGCGGAGAATTAGCCTCGCTGCGTCTGCGGAATTTGCCCCCCGCCCTGCGGCCTGCGTGGCATCCGCCGTGGAAGTTACATCGCGTAATTGCTGGCCATCTTGGCTGGGTCACATGCATCGCAGTAGATCCTACGAACGAGTGGTTCGCTACCGGTAAACAGAAGCAAAATCCCCGCTCTTCTACGAGAGAAAACGCGCCCCACGCTCTTTCCCCTTCTCTATGCATGCATCACCTCCATATATATATACTACATTTATATATATACGTCCAGACAAGCCTACATGACTCTTTTCCTTAGAACGAATCGTCCTCCTCGCTCGTCTCCATTCTCTCTACAAGCCTCAGCTCCGTACACACACATATATATGTATGTATTTATATATACATATATATATATGTATATGTCTGGACGGGTCAATATATATATATATGTACATATATATGTGTACGTGCAGCCAGATCTACATGTCTCTTTTCTATAGGATTAATCGTCGTCCTCCCTCCTTCTCATTCTCTCTGCAAGCATAAGCTCCGTATACGTATACTTCCATATATATATATATATATAGGTCGAGGCAGGTTTACACGTGCAGGACATGGCGACTTGGCAGAGAGACGGTGAGAAGATGCGTCAGTATCATTTCTGTGGTACGTCTATCTCTCTGTGTATTAGTGCGTACGCCTGTCCACGCAAGCTTTTCTGTCTGTGTGTATATATGTGGACTTCTTCGTCATTCATATCCACCTACTCGTAAACAACAAAGAAAACTTGTGCTGAGACGTACAGCGGTATATACATATATATATATGCATCTACGTATGTACATCTACGTATGTAGAGGAGCACATAGCCACACAGACGTATAGGAGATAGGCATGTACATAGAAGTAGACGTGGAGAACGTAAATATGGATGTGCGTAGAGACTAGGAGAAGACAGAGAGCTCAGAGCCAAGCATTCGCTGTCTTTTTCAACATACATGTATCCACACAGAAGTAGACGTAGTAGAGAACGTACCTATAGGAAATATGCGTGTAGACTAGGAGAAGGGAAGCTCAGGACAGAGCACTTCCTCTCTTTTTCTCCTTAAAAATATAGAGAGAGACGGTTGTGTATACGTACGTCTGAGTATACGTGGGAGGAATGTATAGAGGCATTTGGAGGGGAGGGGAGCTCCGCACACAGCACGTGCTACGTATATGTGTGTAGATATAGATATATGAGTGTATACACGTGTGGGAGGAGTATGTATAGGTGTGCGTAGGTGGGAAAAAGAAAGCTCCACACACCGCTTTCTCTCTCTCGGTATGAATGTTTGTACGTGTGTACATCCCAGCGTAGGTAGGGACCGACGCAGGTTGCGTAGGTGAGGAGGAAGAAAGCGGAGTCCAAGTGTTGTCGGCCTGGGAGGACATTTGCGGCTGAAGCAGCAGCTGATGCGATGCAGCTGTTGCTGCTGTTGCCTGCTCTCTCTCGGGCGACGCGTGGCAGCCCTTGCTGCCGCTGCTGCTCCTGCTGCTGTGGCTGCTGCTTGTTTGTCTGCCGCTGTTGCTGCCTCTGCGCTTCCTGTTGCTTCGTGTGCGCTGCTGCTGCGGCTGCTCCTCCTGCCGTGTTGCTGCTGCTCCTGCTGCCTCTGCTGCTGCATGTCGTGCGCCTGCAGACTCTTCGTCTCTTCCGGGTTCTACGTGCGCGCTGCTGCCGCTGCTGGTCTTGCTGTCTGGGGGTGCTGCTGCGTCCCAGCGGCTGCTCCTGCTGTTGCTGGCACTACTGTGTCCTGCCTGTTTGCTGCTACTGCTGCTGCTGTTGCTGCTTCTGCTGCTGCTGTCGCTGCTACTGCCGCTGCTGTCGCTGCTACTGCTGCTGCTGTCGCTGCTACTGCTGCTGCTGTCGCTGCTACTGCTGCTGCTGTCGCTGCTGCTGCTGCAGTCGCTGCTGCTTTTGTTCTTCGCGTGTGTGTCCTTGTGTGCGTCGGCTGCTGTCGCTGCTCTGCTTCCATTTGGACCTTTCTGATGTGCGTGATGCGCTTTCCCCTACGCTGCTACGCTGCTTCTTGACAGACCGACTGTTCATTCTTTCTTCTGCGTAGTGTTTTTGTTTCTTGATTTTGTAGGGTCCAACGACCGATTGATAAAAATCTGGGATTTAGCCTCTGGCGCTTTGAAGCTCTCTTTAACGGGTGCGTACAACCGGTGTCCGTACACCGCAGCGCAGAGAACCATGCAGACAACATACCACGGGGCAGTGCAGACTCTGCAGAGGATGCTGCTGGTGTACGTACACTTCAGGAGATCTGTACACGTGTACACATACCCCCGCAGCAGCGCATGCGCTTCAACTTGACTGACCCGCAGCCGTTCTCTTTAAGGGTATGTACTCTCCAGCAGTGCCCGTCCGTAGCCAATATTTGGTCGTCCTCATCTACTCGATACAGATATGTCTCTCTCTATATATATATGTATATCTATGCTCTTACATACGTCTACATAGGTATGTGCAGGTATGTCGCAGGAGCGCATTCATAGCAGTTCTAGGCGAGCGGATACACATTTCAAGAGCTACGTCCATCTCGGCAGGTTAACGCATGCGTGTGGCCCGTATGTGAAGCTCGGTGTGCGCAGCTCTGAACAGAGGTGTCCAGGTGTACGTACACCTCAGTTTGTGTAACTGAACGAGGAAGTGTGGGGCATGCACAGCTCCCCGCAGTTTCACTACTATATGTATGTACCGTTCGGACGGTGTGACAGAAGCTGGTAGGTTCCGGTGTACAGACAGTTCGCCAGGTGCGCTCCGGCGTCTGCACACCTCAGCAGTAATGCCGGGTGTACGTACACCTGAGTGTCTGACTTTGCGTCTGCACGCTAGAAAAGGCATTCACGTATACATTTACCACATACGTATCAGCAGTGCGCCAAGGTGTACGTACACTTGAATGGGCTCATATGCGTGTTGGGTGTACGTACACCGCAGCAAGCATCTATTGGACTCTCTCTTCCTCTTTGCTGCTGCGTGCGGGAACCGCCTTTTTTCTCTTTTTCTCCTCCTCAAGCGTGTTGAGCCGGTTTGTCCGCCGTCCTGCATGCAGGTCACGTCTCGGCTTTGCGAGATATAAAAATTTCTTCACGTCATCCATACATGTTCACCTGTGGGGAAGACAATCGCGTCAAGTGCTGGGATCTGGAGCAAAATAAAGTTGTTCGAGATTACCACGGGCATTTATCAGGTAAGACGGAGAAAAACTGCAGAAAACACTGCACAGAGATAGCTGCGTAGCCACACATATATATATGTTATATAGAGAGAGAGAGAGAATACTTTTGTAGATGTGAGGGACGCGCGTAGACACACACGTAGCGGCGTCTGTATGCGTCCGTGTAAGTCCTCAACTTGGGGAAGAAATATCCACCGGAGAGGTAGGCAGGGGCAAGAAGGCGTATGTGTATATATATGTAGATGTATCTGCATGTGTGTGTCTATATCTACCCGTTGGCGTTCGCGGATTCTCGACGCAGGTGAGGGGTATGCATGTGCACGTTTCCCGGCGCGGTGGTTTCACGGAACACACAGAGATGTGCGTATCAAAAGGGTGCATCGCTAATTCTTCTGAAACAGAAGTAGACACGTTGACGCGTAGTACACACTTGGACCACTAGGTCTGCACACAGAACTTGTTTCCAGGTTTATTTTTGCCCGCGTATATGTAGTTGTTTGCAGATACGTGGAAGGGCTATGGGGAGAGTGAGAATACGTAAAGTGTGTTCGTAGCTGCGTCTATCTATCTCTGCAATAAACGAGCCACACCCGTGCTCTCCGAGATGGCGTGAGACCTGCATTACCCAGCAGATTGTATTTGTACGTATTCCACACCCGTCGGTGAAGGGCAAGTCACATACACAGACGCACGTGCATATCCATATGTGTATGTATGTGTGGAAGTCTGGCGACCTCTGTATCGCGATAGTAATCTTTGGTGGACTATCTATTTGCACAAAGAGAGATACGGCTACTTGTGTTTGCTGGGCGAGTGGACTGATACTTTAGATATAGAGGCCTGCGTGCCGGCGAGTTCTGCGTCTTCTGTTTTCCCCTCGTCACGTTCTCCACCTGCGCCGTCCTTCGAAATGCGCGCCGTCCTCAAAAAAGCGGTGCACGTCGCTCACGACACTACAAGCATTTCCACACCCTTCCATATGTATTTGTCCGCCTCTCCACATATATATATATATATATATATTTCCAAGCTCCTTCATATATATATATATATTTCTCTGTTTCCCACAGATATATATATATATTTCTGTGCCCCTCCCTCTCTATGTGTTTCTCTGTCCATCCGTATATATATACATATGTATATATTTCCCCTTTTCTCCGTGTATCAGTCTCTCCACTGCACAATGTATATGTATATGTCTGCTCCTCTCTGTATATATTTCTCTGTCCCTCCCTGTCTGTGTATTTCTCTGCCCATCCGTACATACATGTGTTTCCTTATCCACCGCACACCGTGTGTATATATATGTCTCTGCCCCGTCATGTGTTTCTCTGCCCCTCCATAAATATATGTATGTGCTTCCGTCCGTATAAATTTCTCCACTCGTCAACAGATATAAGTATGTGATAGACGTGTCTCTTTGTGTCTGTGTATGTGTCTCCCGTGGACACACGCGATGCACATGCATCTATCCTTCTGCAGTCTATGTGGTCACCTATACGCACTTGACGCCAGTAGGTATAGACATATATACATATATATACATACATATATATACATATATATATTGTGTATACTCTGTACCCCGTCGCATATACAGATATATATATCGCAGAGCCCAAAGACACACAACGATACTCTTGCTCTCTGTATACGTGTCTGCTCAGCAGCTAGACACCTGCACATACGCGTATCTGTGTATTGAGGCAGTGCGTCGAACGAAAGGGAAGACGCACAAGTGGAAAGGTAGATGAAAGGAGGTAGATGAAAGACTTGCATGAGAACTTACGTATACCTAAATACCTAGGTGTGCACCCTGTATATGTACGTGGGAACAGCGGCTGGCCGACAGGAATTCCGGAGGTATCTGCTGCCGAGACGCACGAAGGCGGAGCTGTAACAGTGTCCACCTGCGTCCTGGGGGGGGGGTCTGTAGAAGTGGGCTGTCTCAATGGGACGCGGCGCACTTCTTTCTGCGTCCTATATACGGTGACATACATACAGAGAGAGAGAGACATGTATATATGTGTAACTCTACACGCTGGTGTGCGTGCGGCTCGTGTGTAGGTGGCAGAACATACACGCATATCCGCAGGAAATGTTTGTTTATAATTCTCGTATGCCTGTGTGTCTGTGTGGATGAAAATGGACGAAGGAGATTGTTGCATGCGGTGCTTGACTGCATCTCTTTTGTTACCTAGACGCGTGTATATATGCATATATACAACATATATGTAATATATATAATATAGATATGCCACTAGACAGGGATAAACAAATAGATATAGGAAGATGGGTGTGTACAGGCTGAAAGGGATAGATATAGATTCATATATATGCATATGTATGAGCGCATATGTATATATATATGTAGATGTAGATGTACACCACCGTGATATGCGGGGGAGACAACAATCTCATCTCTTTTGCCTTTTCACTTGGTGTGACTTCTCTGTCTGCATCGTTTCAACATTCATCTATTTTTCGTAGAGTTCTCCGTTTGTGACGCTTTCGCCAGCGCCGTCCCACTTGGGTATTCCACCACGTGTTCTATCGGGTTTTCTTATCTCTCTCCATCTTCCGACTCTTCTCTTGCCATTCGTGCAGCTCTTCTCTTCTTTAAAGAGTCTCCTTTTTCTGACCCTTCTTACATTTGCGCTTACCGTGTGCGGTGTGCATACACCCAGAAACCAAGCATTCAAGACACTCCTCGTCTTCTTTTTGTGTGTTGTCAGTCGTCTTGCGTCTTTTTAAACGCGATGGCAGTAGTCAGTGGAAGCACGTGTTAACTGCCGATTAATGTCCTCGCCCGCGTCTCTCTTTTTCTCTTTTTGCCTCGTCTCATATCTGCTGCTGCCGTTGTGTGCTTCTCGGCGACATGCATGTGTATCCGGGTTGCGGTCTTTTCCCTGCTGTTTCAGGTGTCTATACACTAGCCCTGCATCCGCAACTGGACGTTCTGTGCAGCGGGGGAAGAGACGCAGTTGTGCGCGTGTGGGACATGCGCACGAAGAAGGAAATTTACGTTCTTCAAGGACACACAGGAACAGTAATGGCCTTGCAGATGCAGTCGCTTGAGCCTCACATCATCTCGGGGTCCCAGGACAAAATGGTGAGAACCAGCTGCGTTGGCAGCAGCAGCAGCAACAGGAACCGCAGCAAGAGGAACAGCAGCAAGAGAGAGCAGCAGAAGCGGAACGGTGCGCAGCACTCGCGCGCCGCTTGCAGCAGGAGACACACAGGAGAGCAGTTGCTTCAGCACGCACTGCTTTCAGCGGAGCAGCGGCAGCAGGAAGAAGAGGGACGAACTAGAAGCGGACGAGGCGCAGCACGAAGTGAGTATTCGCGGAGCCGGACACTAGGAGCAGCGTTTGGATGAAACGAAGAAGTCTGTGCCATGTGTCGCTTTTGGCCGCAGAGAAGATATCTGTCTTTTGCAACTTTGACGCTGCTGGCTGTTGCAGGTGCGGCTGTGGGATCTGAACACGGGAAAGTGCTCTGCCGTATTAACGAATCACAAGAAAAGCATTCGCGCAATGGCTTTCCATCCGACGGAGTACTCCTTCGTTTCCTGTGCTGCAGATAAAGTTAAGGTAAACCGCTGCTGCTCACGTCACTCCTAGCTCATAGTGTATACGTGTGCCCATGGGAAGGGTCTGTCTGAGCAGTCTTGTCTTCGGTGTGCGTACATTCCACGGCGCGAACCTGCGCGCGCGTCGTTTTCCGGTGTCGATACACTTCAGATACGGCACCGCAGCACTTCTTTGAGAGGTTGTCACAGCTTTTACCGACTACCCACACTTTTGCGAATGTTCACTTCCATACGTGAGTACGCGTGCCCATCTGATCATCCATACACCTACGGACTCTGTCGCATTCACACGTGTGCCAGTGGTGCGCATGCGTCTCTCAAGCGATTCACATCCATGGTTGAGGTGTGTGTGCCCCCGGGGAGACTTCCCTGACTCGCTTCTCAGGTGTATGTACGCCGGAAGCTAGTTCGTGTCTGCGACCGCATACACTGGCCTGCGAACTTCTGTGGCCACTGCAGGTGTGGCGCTGTCCTCTGGGACAATTTGAGAGAAATATAGAAGGTCACAACTCCATTTTAAATTGCTGCGCGATTAAAGAGGACGGTGACTCTTCAGTTCTTATCGCCGGTTCGAACAACGGGTGAGAGAATGTAGGAACTGTTCGCACACGTTGCAGTGACTGTTGAATTGACGCAGCAACAACGGTTCATATGTAGAAGTGTTATATACTGCTGCACGTGTCTTTGGTACAAGCAGGCCTCTCCTCACTTTCGTGGACGGTGGAAATATCAAAGTGACGAGCTGCGTGCGCTTCACCGTGGTGTACGTGGCGGGTGGCGAGCGTATCTATACATCGGGTGTTGATATATATATATATAAATATAAATATATACACACACATATGCGTATACGTTTAGCCGCCGTGTAGACAGCGGAATGTACATAGATTAAAGGAGATGTGGGCGTCGACGTATGCATGTAGACGTGTATATATGTTAACACGTTTATGTCTGTGTGTACCCCGAGGTCTACGTATGACTACATGTATGTATGGTAAGTGTTTGTGTGTACACACGTCTATGCATATACATATATATATATATACATATATACATATGTATATGTATGCCGCGTGTCTGTGCGTTGAGAGGAAACCTTGACGTTCTTTGCAGCTGCCTCGACAGCCAGAAAGCGATGATTCGCACAGGCCCAAGCGTCGTCTGCAAAGTACACACAACGGCACAGGGCACGAACGAACGTTTAAGCAGAGGACTGCGCCTGCGACTCCTCTTTGTGACTGCGTGTGTCTTTTCACCTGTCGACGGGAGCTGAAAACGTATCGATTTGCTGCTGCCCTGCGGTGCGGGCGACTATGTTGTACTTTTGGCGACGCGTGCCATGGATTCATAAACTCTGTATTGGTCACTGAAATTTCGCTGTTTGCCGCAAGCTCATCACGGGTGCAAAGGCAAACGAACGCGTATGGATATATATGTATGTAGGGGCTGCAAAGAACGAATACACAGGTGGGTTTCCCTGCCCGAGTTTGAATCGCCAGATATGTGCGTTTGTCTGTAGGCGAGTTGCGTTTATGTGTGGAGGCGTGTTGCGGTCAGAATCGTTTCGGGAGGGTTTGTAGGCACGCGCACATGTGTGTGTGTATGAAATTTACGTAGCTGTGTATGAGTATGAGCATTTTGAAATTACATCCCGTCCTTGATTCGTCCGGTGTGCGGTGCTGTATCCCCAGGCAACTGCATTTCTGGGACTGGTCGTCGGGCCATAAATTCGATACTATTCAGTCACGTGTGCAGCCGGGATCTCTTGAAAGTGAAAACGGCATTTTCTGTTGTGCGCTGGACAAGTCCGAGACACGGCTTCTCACCGGAGAATGTGACAAGACGATCAAGGTGACCTACTATGGGCCTCTTCATTGTTGTCTTTATATGGCCTGTAATCTAGAGCACAGGAAAGAGCGCGAGAGGGTAGCCGTGAAGTATCACTGCTGTGACGTGCCCTCGCACGTAGACGCGTGGGTGGTGTGCGTGCTTGTGTAGACGTGTGAGTTGTAAGGAAGGATCTCTGCTTGAAGCAGGAGAACGTATTTTGAGGCCGCCGGACACCCACGTGTTGTCGCGGTAGTGTCTATCTCTGTGCATCTCGTACTGTCTAATGCGAGCGTTCTGCTGGTAACTCCTGCACCCGAAGGACTTACTAGTCACTGGGATGATGACGGGTTCCTGGCGTCAGCGGCTTCCGTCTGGGGAAGCCGTTGACATGTTCAGTTGTTAAGGAGGTGGGGGAGATGACGTGGGTTTTTGTGCAGGAGCAAGAGGTGTGTCAGTATAGAGACATCTCTCTCAGGGTATTTGTTTTACGTACGTAGAATTGTAGGTGTTTATGTGCGTGTGTGTATGCCGCGAGAGTGCACCAGTGCAGACAGTAGTCGCGGCTGTCTTCAAAAAAGAGAGGGAACACACGAGAGTCCCGGAGATGGGATCCGTATGTTGTGGTTGTAGCAAGCATGGACATAAAAAGAATGGGAAGAAAGAAAAAATAGTCGGAGGGTGTGCACTCGTGTGTGACTGCTATGCCATGCGATGGGAGGGGAACGTTCTTGCGTGAACCTATCAAAAAGGCTACCTTTTCTCGCGCATAATTCGTGAAGGTGTTGAAGGATCTTCCGCGTCTGTGTTTGGATTGCGTCGGTTGAAATTTCAGTTGTTGAAGGAAATACGTATCTCCCTCGTGCCGGCTACTGAAGGCTGAGCGATTTGATTGGTGCTTTATGAAAAAACATGTCCTTCTACCTTCTTTAACGCTTCGGGAGCTTCTACACCACTCTCACGCCAATGTCTTTGAATAGAGCGACCTTCGGGCTAGGAGAGGTGTTCGAGTTAGACAGAAAAATGTGTGCACATCAGGACATAGATAATGAGGATCGGGGGGGTGGGTTGCGAGGAGGGGAAAACGGAGGCGACTGAGATCGCGCGTGGAGCAGCGGTGGAATGTCACAAAAAGTATGACTAGCATGAAGACTTTTGCGTCTTTCGTTTTTGTCCTGGCTGTTCGCGCGTCCCCTCTGTAACTGCAGGTGTGGAAGCCCGACGAAGAAGCGACAGAAGAATCTCATCCCCTACAATGGAAAGCTCAAAGGTCGTTTAGACATTACTAGGAAATGGGAAGCCCACGAAGATCTTGTGCTGCCAATGGACACGCGTTCACAGAAGATCATCGTGGTCCCGGCGTATCACGAGTATCTCGTGAAGATGCGTATCTCTCGCTGTCGTGTACGACTGATAGAACGGACGTCCATTTTAATAATATAGTCGCACAAGGTCGAATTTGTTGCAAGCAGTGCGAACGGGACACCAGCCATGCCCGACATCAGCCATGGCCGGCATCAGCCACGGCCGGCATCAGCCACGGCCGGCATCAGCCACGGCCGGCACCAGCCACGCCCACCGACGTCACACATTGCCACTTTCGAAGTGACGACGATTTTTGTGGATTACAGCGATCCTGCGGGTACAGACGCCTTGTGTGGCATATGTGGCATATATGGCATATGTGGTGCGGTGTGCGCCGCGTATCGGGGTACGGCTCATTTCCCACACCTCACACTTCCAGGCTGACTCTGAGCAGCACTGTTTTAGCGTGAAAGCTTATTCTGAGTGTGCTTCGGAAATAGAGTGTTCGAAGTCGAGAGCACGTGCCTGAGAAGGGAACTGAGCGTCTTTCCATCGAGGTATACTTGTCGCAGCCAGCTGCAGAACATAGGTAGTCACCGCTTGACTACACACACAGCTTGCAGCGCTCACAGATGGCACGTTACAACTCACCCATCTACTTGCAGTGCAGCACGACACTGCACTTTTGATAGAAGGGAAATTACACTGAAGCCATATTCACCGTAGTGCAACACCAGGGTGGTCGTTTCTTGGCTAATGTGAAAAATGAGGGAACAGCTATGAGCACACCTGTGTTAGACACACAACAGCTTCAGTATGGGGAGATCTAGCAGAACGTTGTCCCCTGTGTGAGGATGTGTTTCGCTGTTGCATCGCCCGCCTGATGGGGGCCAGCTTTTCACCTTGTTTGCGAGAATCCGTCTGTGTTCGTGTGCGTGAACGCTTCGTACGTTGCACGTTTTATGCGGATGAGCGTGTACCCGATTTGGGGCTTTCATGTGGGTGCTGTGACAGCACGAAAAACATCCCCGAAGCAGGGGTCTGCAGAGAACTTTGCCGAGAATACAGATCAGTCAGTGCGTAGACTATGTGTTGTGCAGGGACAGTAGTTGTGCTTATGTCATCGGCTGGATGGCTGGGGGTAGTGAGAAACACGCGTCAACTTTTGGAGCATATGTTGCTGGTGAGTACGTTAGTGTCTGTCACCACCAGTGTAAGTACACGTTTTACTACGATGTCTATTCGGCAATTTGAGCGGCCGTCTCAATTTCTCGATTCAACCTTCCGAGAGACAGCCTACTTTGTTATCCTGTTTCCAACAGCGTGCGGAAATTTACGACTCTTTTGAGTCGGAAAGGGTACACCTGAAGTCTCACCGGCATTAAAATGTTTCAACACGGAAAACTGTCGTCGATTCTCAAAAAACAAGCCCTACTGTACAAATATACAAATTATCAAAGACGTGCAGAGGAGCGGTTTACGTCTGGTCCTATAGTCTAAAGTAAAACATAGGTGCGCATTTGAGGCATTGCAAGATATCTAGAGAATGTTGTTTTGAAGGCGGATGGCGTCTCACTTATGCAGGGGCCCACTTTTTAAGTGAAGATGGGCACGGTCAATCTTTATATAAAGTAAAAAAGTATAACAAAACAAGCGAAGAAGTGGAATCTTTTACAAGGACCCACACCACGACGACTACGTGGACAGACTTGCAAATGTGGCTGCGCCAGCGCTGCTGACGGCGGAAAGGGCTCTAGGGGGCGTGCCACGTACGTGGGTTTTCCGTCATCAGCACGCGTCCGCGTGCTTCTAATTAGTTTCTTGTACAGGGCGCCGCGCGGATGAACTGCCGTAACAATTCGTGCCACGAGCTCATTCCTGGAGCGAATGATTTGCATACATATCTATGCATGTATACATGTATATATATATATATATATATATATACGCGGCCGTGATACACATCCAGCGGCAAGTAACAAAAAGTGTTTTCCCACCAATCCTCTACACATATTATACGTATTTGTGTTTCACACGTGCGTACCTGTGCGTACGTGTGTACACATCTATGTCTCCAAGTATACAGTTAATTTAAAAATTTCACAAAACTTCCTGGTAGCAGCCGTAACGTATGTTGCACACGCCGTCCGTGTGAAGCTGCGGAACAACTTACTGTAGCAGCATCGTCTTCATGAACTAGACACGAAAGATGGCAGTGCGTTAGGTCTACGCTCTCTACATTGCCCCAATTTTACGGCGAAGTCTGGAAAGTCGTTCCATTGCCGTCAACCTCTGTTTGTCACCGCGTGATAAGGATGTCTCTTCGAAAGAAGGCGCATCCTCCGTGAAATTTTTTATGGTCTCCTTTTCTGCCCTGGCTAGAGAGCACACGTCAACCGCGCCTATCGCGTCTGCTGCTGTACTTTGTTCCGCCTCAAAAAGAGATGCTGCTTGATGCTGTCTCCAGCTAACATCTGAAACTGAAGCGGTGCAGGAGAAAGTTGCGGTACCAGGTGTCTCACTGCGCTGTGAGGTCATCGGTAGGCCATGATCAGGAAAGGTCCGTGAGCAGACGGAACTGCTTGCCGCATGAGGCACAGTCTCCGGTACCGTCTCGCCGCAGACTGTCTGGACCAAGCGAGCTTTTACGGAATTCCCGCTTACAAGTGCACGAGAAACATACTCTTTCTCCCCAGATTCTGAGCACGACTGCTCTTGGCGTACCAGACAAAGCTCTCTGTTGTGTTCGCTTCCGTGTCCTTTGAGTTTTAGCGGTCGTGAAGCAGGGAACAGGATGAGTTCGTCTCCTGCGTCTCTCGCTTTCCGTTCCCACCCTTTGCCAAGGACCCCGTCCTCGCCATCTTGGCGAATGCGTGAACAAGTGGGAACGTTCTGGATTTCACACTCGTCACCGAAATCCGCAACACGGTGGTTCTGTTCTGTATTGACACTTAACAGACTATTCAGCCGACTAAGAGCTGCGCAATGACGGGCGGAAGCTGCTAACTCACAACTGCCTTCCCCCAATGGTGATAATTGATGTCTGTCCAATGCATGTTTCATTATCTGCTCCTTGACGCAATCTGCGGCACAGTGATTGTTATCTTTATTCATGCATGGCCCACTCTGCCCGCTGTTTCGGTGGATTTGACATGCAAGCGGACTTGCGAGCCTATGGTGGTGTGTAGAGCAAACTGAAACTGTTGGGCCTCTACCTACTGTCGCTGCAGTAGTTCGTCCAATTTCAGTTGAGTCCTTAGATCTGGTCAAGCTGCCTTTCGGCTCTAGGACCATCGCTGGATTGACATGTTTGTTGAGATTCTGCATCTTGAGCGGCACGTCGTTCGGAAAACGGCTGAAAGAAGACGGCGACGAGCTCAACGAACTGACTTCTGTCAAACACACTTGATCCGTCCGAGACGCTCCTCGGGGCGCTATGTTTTTATATGAAGAGTCAGCGGCGGTTCCTGCGCTTTTGTCCCTTAACTCGGGGAGAACTTTTTTGTCGTCCATTTCAGAACTGCAAACTTCTTCGCCTTGTGATGGAGAAACCCGGCAGTGTACGCAGGCCACCACAAGGGCTGCGAGTGCAAACGCTGCTCCTATACCGCATCCACATGCGACCCACAGCAAAAAACGACGTTGCCTTTTCCAATCTTTGCGCTTCCGACCTGTCCGACTCTCTGCAGCGTAGTTGAGCGCTTCTTCGTCGAGAGACTCCGTCGAATATTCTGATAAAGGTGAAGTGTTCCGCCCTTCACTCACCGGCACAAAACCCACCGTCACCGCAGTTTCTGCACCTTCGTCTGCATTCGGTGTCTCTTCTTCTGCAGGGCGCACTGCGAGGCCGTGTGTACCTGTATTCTGGCCCTGGTTGCCCTCTGTATTTGTAACGTCACCTGCAAAACCTGCATCGTCATCATCGAGGAAGTGCGAGATCCGCCGAAGGCTGTGCTCATGTTCATCGCTCTCGCCTTGCTTTTCAACCGCAGGTGCGTCGCGGTCGTGAGATTCTTCCTCCTTGCGTTGCATTTGTTTCCTACGCTGCATTTCCATGAACCTCTGTAGAAACTCTGAGTATGTCTTCTCATCGCGCATCGAAGCGGACGTGCGGGCAAGCCAGGCAGTCTCCGCTTCAAGGTCATCTATCGCTCTGTCGTTGTGGCTGTCCTGCAGTCCCTCTGCTCTCTCGTATTCATCATCGCTCTCGAAATCGGTCAAATACGGTGTATACGAATGTCGAGCTCTTTCTGACACGTTTTCTGACGCGTTCCCTTCGCTACCCCCGAAGCTCGTCCCCCTGAGTTTCAAGTGTTTCCACGCACCAGATGCGTGTGGTCGGTGTGGACCACCAACCTCGTTATCGAAATCACCTGACACTGCTTTCGGGGAGGGACTCTCAACGAGAGTTGGTGAACCCCCAATGTAATGCGCACTTCCGTCGTCCGAGTCTTCTCTTCGTAATCGTCCCCTGTCGACTCCCTGGTCTCCGCGCACTACGTGAACTCGGTACGTGTCCCCACGAGTTTCATGCGGATGATAACCTTGACCTTCAATAGCTTCAGTAAATCCTTGAGCGCGGCTCGGATTGGTTTTTGATTCCCTTTTTGTTAATCGATCCTGCGGTCGCAGAATCCAACTGTTTTTCCCATTGCGAGACTCCCTTGTTCCTTTCCGCTCCTCTTTGAAACGGGAGGAGCCATGTCGAGAATAACTGTTCTCATGAACATAAGTGGGAAAGGTCTCCTTCGAAATGTCCTCGCCAGGCTGCCAGTCAAAGTTTCCCTCTTCTGCTGCCCGCGCGTACGAATTGGAAGGCAGTCGCGAGCCGCGCGCCGCAGTGGCGCAGAGGAAACAGCTGAGTCCTGTGGGAGACTTTTTGTCTCCCTCCTCTGTTGCGTTTCTTCTCCACCTGCCCTCCGCGGTCGGGCGGGTATTACTGATCGGATAACATCTGCGTGCCGCTATTCCTTTCCGTGTGAAAACTCCGCAGAGCTGAGGGCCGTAAGAAATGCTATCCCAGACTGGTTGCCAGTCCCTTGTCCACTCCACCGGGTCGCTGTCTTCCAAAATGCCTTGATTACTTGTTATCTGCGAAGCGTCGCACAGACGTAAACGCAACGGTGATACGTCGAGGCGAAGAACAAGGAAGTGAACCAAGCAGTTCATTTGAGCTTCACACCGATTCATTGACTCTAGCATTTGCTTAGCCCCTAGCCGTGAAGGAAAATATCCAAGAGGCCATGCCAACACTAGTTCTTACCCACTTCCACCCGTTGCTTGGGTCCTCATGTCGGCGCCGACCCTGCGGCTGCGCTCTTCGCAGTCCAATCCAACAGGCACCGGGTCTCCTGTCAAGAACCATGTGGGCAAATCGTGTTTCTGCAGCTGTATGAAGTGCTGCAAGATGGGCCCCAAATGCCATACAAAGATGCTCAGCCTCTTCCCAAGTCCCGTACCTCTTAGAGGCAGGATGTCCTTCGGCCGTAGATCCACTGCTGCGAAGGTCAGCAAAATCGAAGGATTTGAAACATCGGCCAGTTCTGCCATCCACGCGCATCCAATTCGCCTGCGGACAAGGGCCATCTGGGTCGTCAAACAATAAGGAATCTCGTGCCACGTACTCATTGATAAGTTTCGCAGCCCTTGAGTATTTCTCATCTACAACTGGTAAGAAAACGTGCTCATCTCCTGAGACGGACGCAACGAAGCTGTCTTCAAAGTGCCTTTTTTCTGTCAGGCGCCGCCCTGCGCGGTTAACCGCGCAATCTCTGTGCTGTTCAGAGTTGTTGATGCGCTGATCAAGAGGCAACCCGGGATCATTCGAGGTCGAAAAAGTAAATTGTAGTGACCTATTTCTGTTTGTATTTCCAGCCGTTGCAAACTTTATCTGAAGCATTCTGTTCAGCTTCAAAAATCCGGGAAAATTAGAGGACCTTTTAATTTTCGCCGGCGGGCGAAGATGTTGACCTCGCTCTGAGAAGTGCTGGAAGGGCGTTTTGGCGGTCCCCTCCTTTGAAGATGGAGTTTTCAAAGATCGCCGAAAGGAGTGACGAGCAGCTGGCAGCCCATGAGAGAAGACCGAGAAAACAAACCAGAAGCATTGTAGGAACGCGAGGGCGGCGAGGCGCTCGTACGGTGCAGACGCCGACCTCATTGTGTGGAAGCCTTTTTTGTTCTACGGACACAGTACAAGTGTTATTTCAGGACCAGTTCACTATTGCCATGCAGGTGGCAACGAGCAGTGAGCTCAAAAGATACTTGTGTTCTGAAGGGGCGTTCATGATGGCGCAAAAGAAGAGATACAATTTGTGTCATCAGGAAAACGTAGGAAAACTGTGCAGCATTGGGAGGGTGTCGGACTCCCCGAACTCGAGAAATGTGTCCGACTCTTGTAATGTATCCCGGATCTGGGCACATGATGCGGCCTAGTTTTTTCTAGTTGAAGCGCTTTAACAACACTAGACCCGTTGTGGATTTTTTGGGAAGCACCAGCATTCAGACACAGCGCTGACGACATTGAAGCTGAGTAACTCACTGCATTACAACTGAGGCAGCAGTGCGTGCCTGTGCCGATTCGTTGAAGTTTATCCGTTCCACTTGGAGAGTAGAGTGTGAAACTGGGACTGTGTATTGCAAATTACGCATCAAAAGCCTTAGGGCTACATAATATTTTAATGCAGGGCCTCGGGGCCAATCTAGGTGAAACACAGCTATCTTTTATAGAGAGCTTAAGTAGCGTAATAGGGAAACGGGTTGAAAAAGGAGGAGAAAGAAAGGGGAGACGTGAAGCCAGCATGAGGCCTTCCCAGACTGGATAACAGTTTCTAGTAATGCTCGTATGCCTCGAGCAGGATTGCGTGACGTACGCTGAGCATCGGGCGCGCCCATGACATTTCTCTTCCTACTCTGAGGCCTTTCGAATGCAACAGAAGCGCGTTTGTTCTTTGCGAAGTCCCCTGCGTTGCGTTCGCTTAGTTTGGATGTTTCGTCATTCGAGGCAAGAGAGGACACATTTTTTCAATGGTAAAAGAAAACTGGTAGACAACGGTGGGGCCGTCTGTCGTGCTCGTTCGTGGTAGCGCTGTGCTCAGGTGGGATACGGGGTATATTTACGAGCTCGCCCACGTGTACACTGGTCGAACTCATGGCTTCCTACGGAAGTAGTAAAAACTGCCGGCCTCTGGGGATCTAATATGGGAGTGTTGGAGTGACTCTGTGGACACATTCATTCTAGGTTCTTTTAGAACTGAGGCCTGCGTCTGAGCAGAGGTTGTGCAACCCGTAAGCCTCGGTGTTTATTCAGTGTCAGGGAAGCCCGACAGCTATAGGACTTCAGTGTATTTGTTTTTGGTACCTTGACCCCGATATTACAGGTTTGTTCGCACATGAGTGCTGTTTCCGGTCTCACAGCGCAAAGTAAGTTTCCCACCAAATGATGCAAGCCTGAAAAACCGCACTCATCTGTGTAGACCTGGTATGTGATCCCAGGTAAGTTTGGGTCTTCGCTGGGCACATCAACACAGAAAACCTGTACCTGAGAGGGCGAAGCAGGGTGGTCCTGTTGCGCGTGGAGCCTGATATCAAACTGGAGGCCAGAGGAATTTTCGCAACCCTCGCCCACCAGCCGGCTGTCACGCCAAAAGCAATAACTTGGAGGGAACATAAAGCGTAGAATCGCGCAGACTGCGCAACGGACCACTGTACGTCGTAAAACCTTCAGAGAGTGAGAAGCATGAATCTCCTCAGGCACCTCGAGCGAAGATCGTCAGATGTTCTGCGAAACGCAGCTCGAGCATATCTCAGAATCTGCAATTTCTTTGGATCTCCAATGTGCGCACAACCTGGATAACGAAGCTCTGCACGCACTACTTGCGTAGTGGCGTTCGTACTAGAACCTTTGTCAACCCCATGATGACTGCACACGAGCAGTGTCGCGGTGTCATACGGTTCCACAAAAAAATTTTCGTGTAAACATTTTGGTGTATTGCTCGCCCTTCACGACAAAGACAAAAATACCTTTACCTCTGCGCCTCTTTGATCTACAGCTCTTCCAAAACACTGTGTTGAAGCGGAGGGCCGTAAGGCTCGTGAAGCACGTCATTTGTTTGTAGCAGCTGGATAGAAGTTTCCGGGATAGGTGTATGTTTCTTCTTCCGTTCTATGATTGTTTTAATCTGCTCCAAATTTATGCTGTCCGCACGTACGTTCCTGGAGAGCCACTCCAGAAGCTTCTCTTCGGTGCGGTCCCCGTCGTAAATGAGAGGGGACTCCTTACGCTTGCTTGGAAAGAGAACGAGTGTAGGATAAGCAACGAAATAAAGTCCCTTAACTTCGTTCCGCGTTGCATCCATTTTCGCCAGCACAACGCTGCTATTTGCCTCATGCAGTGCTGCGGCAAGTAGCTTCAGCGTCGGCTCTAGTTTCCTGCAGTGCCCGCACCTTGAGACAAAATCATCAAAACAAACAAATCCTTGCACCAAAATACGCATGTGTACACCGGAAGGCTACGAGCGGAAATGCTTACGCTTCTCAGTCCCCCTGTATACGTACATACCGTGTGACACCAGAATCACAGAGAAGTCAGTCACTTCTCAGTGACTGGTGAACAAGCGAACGCGAAATCAATCGAAGAACGTACCAGGGCGCTCCGAATTCCACAAGCACATCTTCCTCTGAAAGTCTAACCAGCTGATCGAAGGTCGAGCCGACAACGATCTTCAGGCCACCTGCGACGCATGTGACACACGCGCAACGACGTGGCTGAGAAACTCACAAGGGGCTGGAGAACCGTGTGGCTATTTTTTAAAAACCTGCAGCACTTGAAATACAGTCGCAGAGAGCCTTTCCGTACGGTCCTTCTGACATCAACAAATTGCGGAAGTCTTACTTCGGTTTTCTTCGTCCGATGGCTCTGGTTCTGACCGTAAGTAAGGTTCCAGTGATCCTCCCAGATAAGAGGTCAGGAATATTCTCAGCTCCTGCCCATAAGTACACGAGCAGTGGAACTTCGTGCAGGGAGATTCAAACATAGTTCCCCCTTCACGCATTCAGAGCAACACCTCGCTCAACGCAGCGTGCGCCGATTTATGCCCTTCTTACAGTCGCCCTGGACACCATCTCACACATTTCGTGGCCCCTAAACCTGCGCCTGCGGAAGTTTATGGGCTGACATCTTACTGAAATAATCACGTTTCCGTGACACTCACAAAGCATACGCGGAGCTTGTGCACGGTATCTCACCTGCTCAAAGTGGTAAGCAGCACGATCCTGGTCATCGTTTGCCTTCGTTACCCCCTTTTCTGCACTGTCCGCTCTGACTTCTTTTAGCAAATCATGAGCTGTGGCTGCTGTTCGCAGTCCCCCAGCTCCGCTTCGTGACAGGTTGACTGACATTTTCTGCCCTTCCTCTAAATTGTTGCTTTTGCCCTGTGAATATGTGCCGCTGCGTTGCAATGTTGGTCGATATTTCAGCATAGGGTAGTGGTTCTTATTTCTTTGCTGATTGAATGTGACAATCCTTAGCTGAGGAGAGCTCCCGCCGTCTTCGAGGCCCAAGAGAGTCACGAGACGCTTTTCGTGAGGTTTAGAGTAACCTGCACAAGAGGACAGGACCTCAATTTTGCGTGGAAAAAGACCTATTTTGCATATACAAGTACCCTACCGCCCTACTTACTTGCAGGTGCAAAAAGAGATTGCGCGGAAACGAAACTGAGGATGCGGCGACTGGTAGTAGCTCTGTATGTACCCAAGGCAGACCACCAATCCACTAGAAATCTACATACCTGCCACTGTAAAGAGAAACTGCACCCTGAACTCCGCTGCGACCTTCAGAAACGCTTTCTTCTGTAGGGAAATATCAGACGTCTCGCGTTCAGTCGTAGCTTTCTCGCTCGACTTAGAGTCGACAAAAAGGATGCACACGGGGCGCCCATCTGCAGGAAAACGGGAGCCATGTTTCAGCAGGACGCGAATTTTATGAACTGCAATACCTTATGCGGGATTACTCAAGAAGTAGAGAGCCGCCCGGAAACGCCGTAAAACCTCAGCACGCCGTTGTGCAAGATCCAGCAAGCTACACGGACATTATCACTCGGTCGGCAAGTTGAGTGCCCTACGTGAAGCCTGAATACTTGGGCGTGCCTGAGGACACGTTTACCGTCGAAAATTTTCGGTGCCCAGATCTCAGTGAATGGCACTGCTGCGGGGAATTTTGAGGCGCGCACAAACTCGGCCATGTGTTCCCAGTCGTCAAGTCTTCCATCGTAAAGCCGGATCTCTTCGTTAGGCAAGAGCGACTGGGTCTCACCAAGCAGATCTCTTATCTTTGCAGGGAAAGCGGCAACCAACGGAAGCTGCAGTGACGGTACAGACACGAAAGGAGATCTGCGCGTCGAGCGAAGAGAACCGGAGCTGATGGTGTCTGTACCGCTGTGAAGTAGAAGTCTCGCTGCTCCACAAAAATAAATTGGAGCCTCTGATTTTACGCTGAAGAAGGAAGAAGCCTTCTATTTTCTCTTTTGTAGTTTACTGTGAAGGCATTCAACCCACTCGACAGCTTTGCACGTTGCTTGGGCGATGTCATGCACTACAGAGTGATCCTCAAATCTACCGTAGTCTGAAGAAGACATTGTGAAGCCGTATGTGTGAAGCTCTTGGTTGCCGGACATTCCCGGGCACTCTCTGCAAGGTGGCACACCTGCGTACGGGTTGTCACCTTTCCACGCAGATGTGGCTCGATGTATTTGTCCATTAAGAATTTTACAACCTGGGGTGTGGACGCTTCTCCGAATATGACATTTGATCCAGCGAGACGGGCTACGTGTAGGAACGTTTCCCTCTGAGTTGTTCCTTTTGTCTGAGGCTGAGTGGAGGACCGGCTTACTGCGACGTCCTTTACATTTCCAATGGTAGGAGAAGACCGGTGTCTGCGCGTAGAATCCTTCTCAGTCAGTGCCGCAGTCTCACCGGTGGGTACCGTAGACTTCTGCGCACTATCGGACAACGAGGATGTCACGATGGAAGTCCGGTTCTCGGCGCCCTGTGATGCCACGGCTCTTAGTGCTTTCTGCTCTGGAGGCAGGGAAGTAGTTGTGGACAGCGGTAAAGGCCTTCCTGCTGGATTGGTGTCATCTACGTTGGGCATAGTTGTCGCGGCGAGTTGCTCAGCTTTATCCGCTGCAATACTTGGATCGAGCTGCCACGCTGCAATAACTACTAGTGTTCCCAGTGCACGGCTGCCAAGGATTTCTTCTAGTGAACCAATGCTTCCCACGGTCCGTCCCTGGTCCAAACGCATTTGGACCCAACGCAAAATGTCTGCGCGTTGTCTGCCACCTAACGTAAGAAAACAAACAGATAATCACCGACAACATGGAATGAGGGAGGATGACGGTATACACATTCATTTAGTACTGAAATATATGCAGGATGAACACACGTGAGACGAAGCTTAACCTAGGCTTCGTTGTTCGTAAAATAACAGCTCCGCCTGTCACTGACGCTGACGTGGCGACTGGTGACAACCCCCTGCACGCATCACACCTTCAACACATGTGTCTGTTACTTGCACACGTGCTACGAGCAAGACAAAAGGTTGCCGCGTATGCCGTCAAGTTATGCGGAACCGACCACAATATTTCGGTTGGTTGGTACAGGCCCCTGATTCACCTTGCGCTTTTGCAGGGTGAGCACAACAAGCAAACCATTAGGTGTTCCTGACGGAGGTAGGCTATCGCGCGTATTCTGCTCACCGTCGTATGCTTTTGGGCGTGCCTGTACGAAGAGTCTGATGGTGGGAAACTCCTCAATATCTTCGTGAAGCATGACCTCTTCATTCTGCGTGCAGTCAACTTTAGCAAGTAAGACCGCAGCTTCACCAGACTGTTCCTGAGCCAACACTCTGGCGGCGGACTCAAACTCAGGCAGCGCCCTCTTGGACCACGAGCACCAAGGAGCATAAAATAAAACGAGCACAATGGGGTTCGCTTCTATGAAATCAAAGTAAGTGTCATCGGTTAGGGGCACAGCTCCGCGGATCATGAGAGAAGGTCGAAATTTGATCGAAGGCTTTTTTTTAGCGATGTTTGTGGGCGACTTACAACCACCTGATGCGCAGTCCCCCGACAGAGACGCAGATAGGCTCACCGTAGTCGAAGCAAGACTAGTAGGTTCTGCAGAATTTTCCTCAGTTGAACTGCGTATCGCTGCTGTGTCTATCACGGCTGCGCTTGCAGGTTCTGCTCTGTTTCCTCTGCGGAAGGGGAGAGAGGTAGCGAGCTGCCTTTTAACGTGCGTGTCGACTGCGCTCTGCTCCGTGAGAGCAACACTTTGCGTCAGGAAGAAGAGAAGAAACAAAACACAGACGCCACCGACTCCCGCCAAAGAGTCCCTTCGAAGAGGCCCCATCAGGTCAAGTAGACGGCACTTGCCGGCCTCGGACTTCACAGGACAAACGAGGGAAGACTGTGATGCTGCATTCAGTTTTGCAGAACCCTTCACAGGTCTGCGATAGGGGAAATCTAGGAAAGACAACGTAACACACAAAGGGGACATAACGGAAAAGGTGCAATGTATACACCCCCGGTGCATTGAGAGTGTGTCGAGGGGAGGGTGACGTAAAACAACTCCTTCACAGACTGGCGACTCAACAAATACTAGTATCGTGGAGGAGCGACGTGAAAGAATTATTCGAGGTGCTCCCAGGTAGAAAGGAGAAATGTTCCAAAGGGAGAGAGAGAGAGAGTGGACTGTTTTGAGGGAAAGGACATCCCTTGGTGTGGACGGATTAGCGCTGATGGACCTCTTGGTAAGAAGTGAGGGAGGCGACGTAACAATCAATAGTTTTCACCTGCGGCGGAGAAGAAATCTTTTCTGAGACGACAGGGGGAGATCCTTCACGTTGTGCACACACCTTTGTTGGACTGCAGCGATGTCTGCACTTTTTTATTAGCCTTTTTCAAGAGCGTGTGCGGCTCCTGAGCACTAGACAACTCTATGCAGACGTGACGCACACGGCTACCAGCTACAAACCTGATTGGTAGCACACTGTGTTGCCGCCAACTGCATTGTTGGCATGCTAAGGTCTCCTAGTTGAGCTCCTCAGAAGAGAGATGCCGTGCATCATACGTGTGAACAATATAAGCATTGCTGCGATCAATCACACTGTGTTTTGACTGGCTGCGACAGACGGGGACTCCACGTCTGCACGGTGCCTACGTAGAACCAAAAATCCTCTCAATGAAATGCCTGTCGTGTTTACCTACATGTGCTGAAAGAGCTTCTGCATAAAGACTACTTGTTTGCCTACATGTTCTGACGTTGGCAAGCCTGGGATTGCGGGACGCGGGCGGATAATTATACACACGTTTGCCGATGTTCACATATATACAGACAAAAGTGCTGAAGAAAGCCCCACCGCAGGCTCCCAATGATGGATCAAAAAATCTTGACTGCACTTTCTTCATTCCAGCCCCGAAGGCCACAGCTATGCACATGCCACACTTGTACTCTCTCTACCCTTAGTACTGTAAGTGTACAGGCCGTAGTGATGAAGTGTCTGGATGAGTTCGACCGCCTTTTTAGCGGCGCAGCAAGTAAAGTCGTGCAGGGCGTATATGCGTGAGAAGCTATAGGTGTTGTATGTGTTGATGTGGTGAGAAATACATGTAGAAACAGGAACGCGTACGTGTACGGAGATACGTATTCTACGTATCATCCAGGTGCGTGCGCCCATATGCGTAGGCGCACCCATATGCGCAGGCGCACACATACGCATATCTGCGCACGCATGCGATTACATAAAAACACGTGGGTAGACGTGTATCCATATGCATATATATGCATACAGATGCAGTGCAGTTCCGCCCGAAATAAGTACATTTTTGTGTTATGCGACCATTGGACGGTAAAACACAAGATTGGCGCATTCCGTTTCCCAAGACGGATATCTACGTGCGTACGTACGTAAAGCTGTGTACAAATTCAGCGAGAAAAGGGCAGACAGAATAATCTGCCTACAGATGGATTTTTTTGGCCAGTGGTCTTATGGACACCTGTGGTGCTGCATATGCACACGTCCGGTTCTGGATAAACGTTTGAGAGGAACTCCTGTTCAGCTCTGCGGTAACATGGGGACTGCGAGTCGGTTTTCTGTTTGCGATTCTTGACAGCGTGTCCTTCCGATTTGTCTGTGTCCGACCGCAACGTACTGCAACAGGAGGAGAATGGAGTATGGGCAACCATCCGTGAGGTTCTGCTGCAGCTTCCGGCGTTGTAACACGTAAGAGGAAAAAGCGCCGACTTAAATGTTTTGAACAGCTGTTTCGATACGTTCTTTTCAGTAGGCGGACAACAAGCGATTGAAAACTGCGTTATAGCTGCACGTGAAACCTACGTTCCACAGTACGCTGCAGCGCTCGCGGGCGAAAATTACAGCGTATAATCAGCGGCAAAGGGTGCACGAGACCACATTGTAACACGGCTGCGTAGACAGTACTGCACTTGTCTAAAACGTAATGCATCGCGTATCCTGGGTATTACGGCGCAGTCTATCTTTGGGTGCACAGGTGTACGTATATTTTGTGAACGCACGAGGAAATGGAACATCCAAAGCTAACGAATTTCCATGCCTGGTTGTGTCGCAATAACTACGTTGGAGAGACGCTAACAGTAGATTTCACGAAGCTGCAGGCGTCATACAAAGTTCAGTAGCAAGTTTACGCGAGTCATACGTGCAGGTGAATACGCTGTTCCCAACTATATCTTCGCGACACGAGTTCAACAGCAACAGCCCAGCTGTCGAACTGCCCGTCTCACACGCGTGGACTTTACACAGAGCTGCTCTACTGCGGCAGAAAGGATGGCTGCAAAACCTGTTGTGAAAGATGGTGCTTCTAGTACACCCGTTGCATTAAAGCAACCTCAAAAACAAGCTTTGTACTCCGTACGGAATCATGAGTAGTCGTGGACGCCTACGTTCGTATATGGCTTTCGTGGAAACGCACACCAAGCAGGAGTTTCACGGTGGTATGTCTCTGTAGGCCGGTGCTTCCAGCTGTTCTAAGGTCACACTGAGACTAACAAATGAAGAATGACAACCCTGCTAAGCCTCTTCTTCTTGCGCTGAAGCACGCGATGGCGAGTGGTGCTTTACGCTATTGCATCCCTTGCAGTATGGGTGGATAAAAGACGTGGCGACTGATCCGTTACGCTGTTGTCTCACATATATTACGTGGCACATTAAAGAAAATTACCACTTAGAGGAGGTCTTAAAACGTAGATTATGCAGTGGACTTGCGTCACCTTCAAAAATGGGATAGATTACCCCAGGCTTACCCCCTTGAAAGCCTGATACTAGGAGATTGCCCTAAATCATGAAGATAACGGGTTGTGCGATTCTGTGACACATCTACCTAAAAGACGGACACGAAACGTTCCTCGTGTACCACTCCTCTATGCATTGCTGCCGGTGCAGGTATTGTTGCGCAGAACTGGCAGCCGCTGCAGCGATCGTCGTTTCTGGGTATATCTGTCTTAAGTGAGTCGCTTGGTTAAAATGCGGATTTCGACTTCCAGTGAGTTATTCAGGGCGTGTTCTCTCAAATTTCATGGCCTGTGCGACCAGAGAAGGATGCTTTGTGGCGGAGCCAAAAAGACCGGTGCATTGTACGGCGTGGAACTATTATTATTCGTCGTCTATGTGATGTGTTCGCCTGTTGACGATGCTTGTCCGTAGACACGTTTTGAGTATCCTCCAATAGTTGCGAGTCACGACGCCACATGTCTACTGACGGATGACGCGCAGCTGCGTGGTAAACTGTAGTACTGGGGCATTCGGAAGCCATTTGATATACCAATGACAAGCACTTCAACTCTCAGTCCGTCGTAGTCTAGGTGGTTAGGATTCGCGGCTCTCACCCGCGCGACCCGGGTTCAAGTCCCGGCGACGGAACTCTATTCATATCCGCCGCCGCGACAATTTACATCTGCCCCCTCTTTCCTGTTGCACACCTCAGACTTATCACGCGATCTAGTCGCAAGCCTTTCTTTGACAGCCACAGTACGTATCCCAACGCAAAATTGTGTCCTTCATTAAATAAGACTCCCATATTCTGAAGAGCACATCTTATCCAGGCGCATGTGTATGCAGCAAGACTACTTCGTGGAATCAGTACCAGAGAGGAACCCTTTCACGTACTATGTGTCTGTTCGATGGGATCCACGAAGTCACCGACACGCGGTTTCTTCCTTCATACACATATGTGCACGTGGATTGTCCCCTTCCAAATAATCCGTAACCGCACTACCGACCGCGCGCTCTACAACGTAGTGCATGGTACTCTCTTATTATAGTGCCTTGCAACAGATTGTGGCTCTTCGGTTCTTTAAGGGGAACTTTTCTTGTGCGTAAAACCTTTGATGGAGAACGTGTTCTGAAGTGGCGTACAGATTTTCTCGTCGTCTGGACGCCTTCTTCGGCAATCCATACTCTCACGTCCCTCCCCTCAACAATTTACCTCTTTCTGAGACATTCTTATTCGGACGCTGTATCTTCAGTACACTACTACACATCACCCTTTTACACTTAACCATCGCCTACATCTTTCTTCTGATCACTTATTTCTGTATTTGCCCGTGCACCCCTCCGCAAAGAAAAAAAATGCAATATACACCTGCATATTAGTCAGACGTGTACTCAAATGTAGGTGCACATGCTGTACAGTTAGCCTATAATGGCTTTAAGTAAATACGTACAAAACGGAAGACTCGGCGTCGCAGCTGAAGACGGAGTGTGGGGTGTTGCTGACTCCTCCAGATGCTGCTAAGCAAGCCAGACATGCAGCACAAGCAGCATTTGTCGGGAACAAAGTAGAAATGAGTCACGCAGTTCTTGTTTTCTGTCTATGATCCATCCATTTAGCGAGCCGGAATGGGATTTTGACGACGTCAAAAGAGATGAAGTTCTCGAGCGCGCCGCCTAAAGAAACCACATACGGGGCAAAAAACAGCCTGTAACAGTGGAGCTTTACGCGCAGGGTACACTCTTACCAGCACACACGAAGTCGCCCACGCAGCAGAAGTGAGCCTTGCAGTAAAACAGCAGCGCAGACATTCCAACAGGCTGGTAAACTGTCATCTCTTCAAAACCACATCCTTAGAGGGGCGGTAGGAGAACCCACCACTTGCGCGGTCAAACCGGGCAAACAGTCCAGTTTCCGGGGAAATATGAATTTCACCTCAGTGCAATGAAATGATACGCCTCCTTGATGATAGAACAAAAACGGACCAGTGATTTTCTTTGTTCCTGTTGTGCTGCGGTTGTCGCAGCAGGAAAAGCACAAGAGCAGGAATAGAGAAGAAAAAAACTTCTCTGCACATTCCCACGTCTACGCATATGACTATCTTTCTGTGGCTACCTCCGTCCATCTATCTTAATAAGTATGTAACTCTATGCGTCTCTGGAACGTGGAAAAGTTACAAAATAATCTGTAGCGTCGAAACGTACAGATTCTGCAAATAGGTCTCGGACGTCACACGGAATTGTCCTCCGCTTCTCCTTACTGATTAACGGACGCCACTAACGTACCGGATAGGTACACATCTGGCTTCATATATATATATATATATATATATATGTTTGTATGCGTACTTTCGTGAATTTATGTAGATCTCCTCCTGCGTGTCCAGTAGAAATAATGTTTCGAGTCGGTATTCCTACGTTGAATAAAACCGTACATGATCTTACACAGTGCTGTAATGTTTCCTGTGTACGTACACTCAGGTGCAGCACACGTCACACATTCTTTCTTCTTCCCCAAGGTTTCTCAGTGGCTTTTCCGTTTTCAACGTACAAGGACGACGTCGACTTTTACCGGCAACTTTCAATCTTTAACACCGGAAGAAGTATTAACGATGTTCTGTCCCCACGTTTTGATTCCTATTGTGAAAGACGTCCGTGTAGTCTACCGCTTGCAACCTTCATCCCCGTAAATGGACGTCCAGAATCCCCCTCAAACTGTCTCCGTCCCACTGGAAGAGGAAGGGGGAGGAAAGACAAAAAAGAAAAGTGAACACGGAGGAAAACGCGCTTCAATAATTTTTCTCCTCTGCAGCGGCCGCAAGTAGTTCAGCTGCGTAGCAGTGCAACAACTGGACGAGATCTCCTCTAACTCACATTCTTTATACGGTTTTGAACATTAACTGTGGCCATCTTTCACTGCATTTTTACCCAGTGCGGCGTGGAAGCGATACTCTTCCGACTGTGCTTCACAAAGAAAATCAAAACGAGATCTCGTCCCCGGACGTCCTGAAGCATCTGTTCAGAAGTCGTTGCACTGCATCCCGACAGCAGCAGCGTATCGACAAAGCACATTACCTCTGCAAGTATATGTATATATACATATATATATATATATACATGTATGTATAAATATATATGTGTCTGGATCTAAGTACACCTACATAGACACGAGTACATGCACATATACACAAACAAATGTATACACACATGTACGTGTATATATATATACATATATGTATGAATAGAGAGAAGAACGGTGGTAGACCAAGAACCAGGGAGCTCTCTATGTAGCCAAAGGAAAGACTGTACAGAAAGACGCCAACGTAAAGAGATGAAAAAAGATGGTAAGACACATATGTATACACACGCGTATACATATTCGTAGAGAGCTGCATTCGTGTATATGCATATACTGTCGTATCACGCGAAAAAGCTGCCAGCAGCAACTGCAACAATAAAACCGACCACGTGAAGTGTGACACCAGCCACACTGCACCAACCGCAAGCAAAGCAGCAAGTAAAATAACAGCTCTAGCTTCTCACTTAGCTGCAGCTGCTGCTGGTGCTCTACCTTCATCTACAGTAGACGCAAGTAGAGCACCAGCAGCAGCAGCTACATGAGCAGCAACGCCTACCGTCTCGGCAACATCGTCTACAGCAGTGGGAGCAGTGGGAGACTCCACTCCGTAAATATATGCAGAGGGAGAGAAAAGATTATGAGTAGCAGCTTCAGGAAGCAGCAGGGGTACGTGCATCTGAAGAGGCAGGTGACGAAGGGGCCAGAAACAGGAAAAGTTGAGAGACGTCCATACATTTTGGAGAGAGTCAGCGCGGAAGAACTCGTGAGCAGCAGCAGGGACAGCGTACTATACATACATCCAGAGACCGAGAAGAACTTGTGACCAGCAGTTGTAGGAAGAGCGGATGTAAATACACTTTAGGGTCCGCACAAGATGGTCTTTCTCCTTTTTCTACTTTCGAAGAACACTCTCATGCTCCCTCTTTCTGCCTTCCTGCAGCTACGAAGCAACTGATGCCTAACAGAGGCAGAAGAAGCACCTGCACCATCGGTACGCTCTTCTGCAGCACAGCAGAAGCAGCGGCAGCAGCACGTCCGCCTGCAGGAGGGACAGAAAAGGCAGAAGGAGAAGAAGCCTATTTAGCAGAAGATGCAGCTGGAGCATGTGGTGCAGCAAGGGAAGAAATTTCAGCAGCAGCAGAATAAAGACCAGGAGTAGAAGCATCAGCAACAGCAGAAATAGGGCGGGGCAGCAGCACATTTGTTTTCGCGGCAGATGAAGAAGACAGAGGATTACCTGCAGCGCATGAAAGCAAGACCGACAGCAGGAGAGCCAGCATCGGCAGCGTTAGGAGCAAGAGCACCAGCAGCAGCAGTAGTTTGCAGTTCGAGAGGAGAAGAAGTCAGCGGCCAGGAGGCTTCTTCAGTTCACCAGCAGCAGCTTTTTTGTAACAACAGCGTCTTTTTAAAGCACGGCACAAAGCAACAACACCCCACTGCGTTGAGCAGCAGCAGTAGCAGTCGTGGCTGCAGCAGAAGCACGTTGTCCTGCAGCAGCTTACAGAGGAAGGCGCTTTCTAGGAAACAGCAGCAGCTGCAGCGACAGCACTTCGCTCCACGCGCAACGCCGCAGCCAGGACAAGGAGCAGCAGCACGTGGGGCAACGCCCCGCATGCAGACACAGCTGCAGACCCTGCAGCAGCAGTGGACGAAGAAGCGGCAGCTGCAGCGGCAGAGGCAGCAGCCCCGGCTGCTGCGGCGCAACCGTGACGCTGCCGCAGCACCACCAGAGAAACACCTTTGCTAGCGCCCCGGGGACAGCAAGGAGAAGAAGAAGAAGAAGCAACAGCAAGAAAGCGAGCTACCGCACGTGAAAGGCAGTGGCAGCAGCAGGCCGTGATGCAACAGCAGCAGCAGATGGGCACGTCGCAGCAGCAGCAGGAACGAGGGGACGTGGGACCGCAGCAGCCTCATCCGTATTTCTTCTTTTTTTATGAGAAGGGTAGAGCAGTGACGCAGCAGAAGAGAAGGCATGCAGCAGTCTAGAAGTTGCTGAGGAGCCTCCGCAGCTGCAGCGGCGGGAGGTCGTTCTCTTTTTTCTCCCTTGACTTCTTGTTTCGGCTGCCATTTTCTGGTATTCTCCTTCGTTGACTCTCTTCAACGACATGTGCAGCTGTGTAGCATCGACCGTTGCTTCTCTCTCCTCTTCTTCACGCAGCCTGCTGCTGCAGCAGCTCCCCAGCACGTTTCCTTCCGTCGCCTGCACCTGCGGCTGCTCCTGCAGCATTGCAGGCGCCACAACGCCACCACTCGCAACGACGAGATCGACGACAGCGGCATTGCCACGACCCACAGAAGCAACAGAAGCAACAGCAGCAACGGCAGCAGCAGCAAGATCAGCAGCAGCAACTCCAAGGCCAAGCGCAGCAGCAGGAGCAGCTGCAGGAGCACGAAGTGAAGGAGCAGCAGAGAGACACACAGCTGCAACAGAAGCAGCAGCAGCAGGTGCGGCCGCAGCAGGAGCAGCCGCAGCAGGAGCAGTCGCAGCAGGAGGATCACCGGAAGCGGCAAAACGAGAAGCAGCAGCGGGTGACGGGGAGAACGGCGTGCTGCACAGGAAGATTTACTGCTGTTGCATGCTGTTCCACTATGAAAACAAGAAGCAGGTGTGTTTACTTGGGAGGACTCTCGAAAAGACGCAGCCGCAGCAGCAGCCACAGATCTGGACGCGTACGGTCATCGCAGAGGGGGCCGCCCTGCAGCAGGCTCCGCGCAGCACGAGCAGCAGCTGCAACAGCTGCTACGTTTTTCCTCTCCTGCGCTTCAGCAGCAGCAGCTTACCAGAACGATGTCTGCTGCGCAGGAGCAACAGCAGTCGCGGCGGGGGCATCACTCTGCTGCGAACGTTACTAAGAAGCAGCAGCAGGAGCGACAGCAGCAACAGGAGCAGCAGGAATGAAAACCGCGGCAGCAGCTGCCGCGACAGCAACAGCAGGAGAAGGAGGAGCAACAACAGCACCCACTGGTGCAGCAGCAACCAAGAAAGCACCACTGCCGACAGCAGCATTGATCGCAGCAGCAGCGACTTCTGCAACCGCAGGGAGAGTAGCGGCGCAGACGCTCTGCAGCTGCAGCGCATTAGCAGAAGAAAGAGCAGCAGCGGAGAAGGGCAGGCAGCAGCAACAGATTTGTCAGCAACGCGAGCACCTTCTCGAAGAGAGAACGTTTGTGTCAAGAGTCGACATGCGCAGTCTTCTGCCCCTTCTCGCTCTCCATCGACACCCAAATTTCCCCCTTCCTCTTCTTTCTCCTTTTCTCCTTCTTATTTATCTTCTTGTTTGTCCTCTTCTTCTGCGTCCCTCAGGACGACTGCTGTTCCCCCTTCTGTATTTCCTGCTTTCGTTTCCTACTCTCCTTCCCCCTGTGCGTCTTTCGCAGCTTGGGCTTCTGTTTCTCCCCCTTCGCAGACGCCTCGCGCTTTTTCTTCTCGCAGCCGCAGCGCAGCAGCAGAGACGTGGAAACGAAGAAGCAGCAGCCCGCAGCACCGCGTTCCTCCTCCTCCACCTTTTTTCGTGGACTTTCCTCCGCTCCCTCGGAAATGTGAGCAAGAAACGAAGCCCACCCAACGTTTGTAGCTGCATTCAGGGGCAGCGAAAAGAAGCAAAATGCCGTGACGCCTAAGACGCAGACGTCTATTAACACTAAAAAGGACCCTATGCACCAACAAGACACGCAAGGCAATCGCCTTGTGTGAAGCACATACGTCTTCTCACGCAGAGCCACGAAACACGTCTATGAACACGCTTTCCCTTCTTTTATTTTTGCCGACAGAGACAAGAGTGCGTGGAAGTTGACGACAATATCCTTGTGAAAGCGTTCCGAAGAGAAAAACGGACGAAAAGTCACACACGAGAAGTGTGCTGATGACACACACGTGAAAAAAGACGAAGTTGCACGGTAGTAGTTGATTTGGCGGTTGAGTAGAGTGGCGCACGTGGAAGCAGCCGGGAGGGGGTCTATACCTGTTAGGAGAGATGAATCAGCTGGACTCACGGACACGTATGTGTCGACACGAGTGTAGCTCTGTGTCTCTGTGTGTCTCTGTATGTGTCTGCATGCATGAAGACAGCCTGGAGAGGCGAGACATGACGCAGACTGAGTTTGTAGGAAGAAGGACAGGAAGAAAGAGAGAGGGATTTGTATAGAAGGCGATGCTCCACACGTGCACATACGGTACGCATGTGTGTCCACGTTTTTCTATACATATATGCATACAGAAGTATCAAAAGGCCGACGTGTCAACGGGGCCGTTGGCGTGTCTGTGTTTGTCCTTTTACATGTGTGTGTGGATTGCACAAAGGTATATATACGTGGAGAGATGTATAAGTGCTCGACGGTTGTCCTTTGCCTCTTTGCTGCCTACGATGATGCGTCAGGTGTGAAACTCAGACGGCTGCTTCTGCGACATCCTCTGCTTCTCTCAAATGACTGGTACACTCCGCTGCAAGCTGCCGCTGCTGCCGACGCCGCTGCCGCTGCTGCTCTTACGGCTGCTTCAGCTGGTGGCGCTGTTTTTGACGCCTGCACTGCTGCTGCGGGTGCTACTGCTGCTGCTCGGACGGCTGCTTCAGCCGACGCTGGTGCTGCTGCTGACGCTCGCACTGCTGCTGTAGGTGCCGTTGCTGCTGCTGCCGCTCGGACGGCTGCTTCAGCTGATGCTGCTGCTGCTGCAGACGGTCGCACTGCTGCTGGCGCGGCTGCTGCTGCTGCTGAAGCGGCTGCTGCAGCTCTCAAGTCGAAACTTTTTTCACACGTCCTTCCGCTGCTGGAGTACCACCAGCAGCTGCAGCAGCAGCTCCACTACCACACGCGTCTTAAGCCGTCTCGTTTTTTGGTGCATAAGAAGCAGCGCCAGCAGCAGCAGCGGCAGCGGTGCCTTCCCGTCTCTGACACTCCTCTCGAACAACTTCGACTGACTTCTGCTACCCCCACGGCTGCGGCTCCAGGGACGGAACCAGCAGTAACGATCTCCCGAGCACCCGCTGGGAGAGGCAGCACCACCAGCAGCAGGAGAGGCCGTGCAAGCGGTACCAGCAGCAGCAGTACTGCTTCCTCAAGTAGCAGCGGCTGCAGCAGTGACGACAAGAGAAGCGTGGCAAGCAGCGAAAGCAGCAGCTTTTGTTGCAGCAGCAGCAGCAGTAGTAGACGCAGCATGAGACGTCGCGACGGTGGAAGTCAACAAGAAAAAGGAAGAGGCGGAGATGGTGCAGCAGAGGAACAGTTGGAGGTCGTGGAAAGGCTGTGGCACAGCCTTTGCATGCACCTTTTTTCTTTGAAAAAATGTCTCTCTGGCGGTGACGTTCATTTCCTTGCCAGTGCCCTTGCCAAATATAGATGTAAGGTCACACGTATATTTACACGCCAAGACACACACCCGTGTACGTATATATACGTATCAGTAGGGGGTAGGTGCGCACATATATTTATCTGCGCGGGGTAAACAAGATACACAGGAGCAGCAAATCCAGAGAACAGATGTGCGACGTTAATTAACGGAGGGAGCGCTAGTCTTCCGCCGCGCGTCATTCTCTCTGAACCGGTGTCTTACTCGCGGGATCGTCGCATATATTCTAATCAAACATCTATAATTCTGCCTTCCATATATATATATATATATATTTCCCTCCACGTATTCACATATGGAAACAAATATATACAGAGAGAGAAAGAGAGAGGCAGAAAGAGAGACACACATACTTGGGTATTTGTACATGTATATAGAGAGAGGCACAGGTGGATTTATATATATATATATATATATATATATGCGTATATCTAAAGAGAGAGGGAGATGCATAAATACACATATATATGTATATATATGTGTAGGAACAGAAGCGCTGAGTCAGTACGTTACACAGTTGTACACACATATGTGTGTTAATGTGTGAACAAATTTTGGGAAGCTCGATTGTAGCGAAGGAGAGTTATGAGGCGGCCTGAGTTCTCTGACGCGAAGAGCGTCGACGTTTTGCTCTCCCTCGCGTATCGAACAGACAGACGAGCTATTCTACTTAAAAGAAGACAACTTTTTCTCTTCTCTGCTTCTGGAAGTTGTCTTTGCCTTGAGAGACAGATACGTCTCAGCACTTCTGCTCTCCTCAGCAAAGGCACGGCTGTGCGGCGGCGTCTTCTGCGTCAACGTCGTGCGGCACAAACATTTACAAACATCTCCCTTTCCCGTCTCCCCTGTTTTCCTTTCCTCTCCTTTTCTCTTCTCCCCAGATCATGCACTCCGCCGTAAACATCTTTTGAAGTCTCTTTCTCTCTCTACAGATATGGGTACTTTCATTGCACGTATACAGTTCTGGACACACCTGCACGTCTAACATATACATATATACTTGTTTCTGCATGCGCAGGCATACACGTTCAGACACACACAACCATACATAGACATGCCAGCATACCCACACGCATATACATATATATATATATGTATATATATATGTACAAGTATGTACACATATATATATACATATACATATGCACACATATATACATACGTATATACATACGCATATGCACACGTATATGCATACATATATACACATACATAGATGGGTACATACATATACCTACGTACATCAATCTGTCTCTCTCTCTCTATATATATACATATCCATTTGTATACATACGTATACATACATGCGTACATACATGCATATGCACTAGTGCATATATATATATATATATGCATACATATGCATACATACACAGGTACACCTGTACATAGGTACAAACGTACGTATAACGAATACATATATACAAGTATACATCTATATACGGTTGTGTTCACGTAGAAAGGCAGAAATACGCATGCCTACTCATATGTACATATCCTCACCATCAAAAATATATACACACATTAGCGCACACATGCAAACGTACCTATATACGTATACATATATATATTTATGTAGAGAGAGAGAGAACTGGGGGTCTTTTTTCTGACTCCGTGTTGTTCTTCTTTACTTTCTCACTTTCATTCTCCCCGTTCTTCCTTTTCTTTTGTGCTCCCTTTCATCCGTTTCTTCTTCCTCTCCTTCCGTGTTCCGCAGGTTACGACCCGCTGCTTCTCTCGCTGCTGCTGCAGGTGGCGCTCGAGCAGGTGCAGCAGTTCTCCTTCAGCAGTCTCGCGGGCTTCCTTGGCGCTCTGTCTCGTCTTCGACTATTTTCTTCCTCTTCCTCTTTTCCCTCCTTTTCTTCTTCTTCTTCGTTCTCGCCTGCCTCTTCGACCTCAGCGTCTCTCTCGTCTTCTCCGTCCTCTTCTTCTTTTTCTTCTTTTCCTGCTGCTGCTGATGCCGTTTCCCCGTCCGCCTCTTCCTCTCTTCCTCTCTTCGATATTTTCGATTCTCTCTTACCTGCCTCTGTCCCCGCATCTAACGCGTCCTCTACCTGCAGCTCCGTTTCTGCTGATTCTTCTGCTGCATTATTCTCTTCCTCTGCTGCTGCGGGTGCTGCTGCTTCCTCTTCTGGTGGTACTTTGCACTGCTACCGCAACACGGTCGTAGAGAAAGGGCAGAAGGAGCAGCAGCAGCAACAGCGTCTTCCTTCGTCTTCTCCGGCACATCAGTCTCCTTTTTCGCTTTCTTATTATTTTGACTTCCCTTCGCAGCAGCCGCTGCCTCTTTCCCCACTCGCTTGCAGAAACCCTCTCCTGCCGCTGCTGCTGCTGCGCTCTATTTCTCCTGCTGCTGCTGCTTCTTCTTCTCTTTCTGCGACCCCGGAGCGACCTCGCTCCCAAGCGCCTGGTGCTTCTGGTGCTCGCACTGCTGTTGCTCGCTCTTCCACGCCTGGGCGGGGCGGTGCTACTGCAGCTGCAGCTTCTTCAGCTGGTGGACTCGCGCACTGTAACAGCAGCAGCAGAAGCACCAGCAGTAGCAGAAGCAGCAGCAGCAGAAGCAGCAGGTGCAGAAGCAGCGGGTCGGAGAGCAGGGTGATGAGGAGCGTAGGGGTAGGAGCTGTGGCGCGGTGGGAGAATAAAGGGGAGGAGGAAGAGAAGCAGCAGGAGCAGTACAGCAGCAACGAGGGCATGGAAGAAAAGAAGAGACAATTTCTGTCCTTCAGTCGTAAGCCTCCCGACGCGCAGAATTTTCACGTTTTCAACAGAAAGACTGGCGTGCACAGAGGCCACGCTTTGACAGCAGCAACAGGATTTCTTCTCCACTTCTTCATCAATGTGTCCACACGCGATTGCGCCCCGATAAAGAAGTGTTCTTTAACTTTCTTTCTCTCTTTCTTTCTACTTCTGAATCAGCTGCAGCAGCAAGACAGCAGCAGCAGCGATGTATCTTTCCCACCACACAGAGAGATCCTGGTGCAACATGTTCGTCGGGCCTGCGCAGGGAAGAAACCGAGTCACGACGTTTAAAGCCGCCGCCCACGTGCACTTATGTGTGCATATGGAATATATATATATATATATGTATTCTATATATGTTTGTGGAGAGAGAGAGAAGCAGACATATATAAATATATCTATCTGTCTACCTATCTATATATATATATATACGGAAGCATTTGTATGTATGCACAAATAATTCCATATATACATGTATACGTAGAGAGAGAGAAAGAGAGAGAGAAAGAGGGAGAGAGATGGAGATATATATATATATGGTAGGAAGCATTTAGATGTATACACAAATGACACCATATACACATACATATATATATATATATAGAGAGAGAGGAGGACACATATATATGTATATATATATATATATATATATATATA
>KL647309.1:515394-560984 GCA_000727475.1 Sarcocystis neurona
GCAACAGCAGCAGCAGCAACAGCAGCAACAGCAGCAACAGCAACAGCAGCAACAGCAGCAGCAGCAACAGCAGCAACAGCAGCAGCAGCAACAGCAGCAGCAGCAACCAGAGGAAAGGCTGGAACAACAGCAGCAGAAGCAGCAGCGGTAGCAGAAACAGAGGCTAAAGCGGCATGTAAGGAAGAGACGCAGCAGCAGATTTGCGCGACCAGCAGCATGTTGAAAAAGAGGCTCTGCAACGGAGAACCCGCGACCTACTGCAGCAGCGACGACGAGAAATGCCAAAGAAGCAGCAACAGCAGCAGCAGACAAAGCTGTCGCGGCACTAGAGAACTTTCTGACGGTTCTGCTGCTTCTGCTTCTGCTGCAGCCTACTGTCGCGCTGCTGCTCCTCCTGCGTCTGCCCCGACTGCTGCTTACCTTCCTTTTGATACTTTCCCCACACTTCCTGCTGCGGCTGCTTCTTCTTCTCCTGCCGCACTCTCTTGTCGCCTTCTCCTTCCGGCTGCTATTGCTTCTGCCGATGCCGCTTCTGCTCCTGCTGCGTTTACTTCTGCTGCTGCTACTACTTCTGCTGCTACCGCTGCCTGTTCTCTCCTTCTCTTTCCTGCTGGTTCCGCTGGTGCTGCCGTTTCCCTTCCTCCTCCTCGTCCTGATTTTCCTGCAGATGCCGGCAACCATTTGCGTCCGCGGTCATTCACCTGCAGCAGCAACGGCAGCACGACGCAGCAGCCGCTCTCTGTCTCTGCTGCTTCTCCTTTTGCTGTGGCGCCGCCGCTCGGCGGACACGTCAAGCTGCTGCATGCCCTTCCTCTGCAGCAACTGTTGCTGCTGCTGCGGCTGCTGGTCCTGCAGCTGCGGCGCAGCAGCACAAACTCTTTCACCTGGCAGCAGCAGCAGCAGCGGCGTGCAACAGAAGCGACGCAGCAGGAAGGCTCTTTCGCCCTCTTCCTGTTAGCAGCTGCAGCAGCCGAAGAGAAAGTGGCGTGTCTGATTTGTGCTGCTGCACGGGTAGGGGACCTGCTGGTGCAGATGGAGCAGCAGCGGCAGCAGCAAGGAGAGAACGAGAAGCACTTGCACAAACAGCAGCGCGGACAGCAGCAACAGCAGCAGGAGTACTTCGGGACGCTGCACCTGCAGAGACGGACACAGCTGCTGCAGCGGCAGCGGCGTGAGAGAGAGGAGCAGCATTCCCAACAGCTGCTGCAGCAGCAGCATGCAGAGCAGCACAGCGTGCGACAGCAGGAGCCAGTGAGACGCATGCACGTAGCAGCAGCTGCTGCTTCTTCTGCTGTTTCCCGAAGAAGAGCGGCCCAGGATACGGCCTTGCTGCTACAGCTGCTAGAAAGCTGCATGCTTTTGGCAGAAATTGGAGTGCCCCTGCGTCCACGTGCAACTCAGAAATTAGTGAGTGTCGTCGAAGAAGCAGTACATGTGAACTGCGGCTTGCTGCAGCAGCTAGCCACGCACAAAAGACTGGAGAAGAAGAAACAGCAGCAGCAGGCACAGCAGCAAAAAGAACAGCAGCGGCAGGCACAGCAGCAGCAGGAGAGGCAGCAGCAGCAGGAGAGGCAGATGCAGCAGGACGCCGGAGGGATGAAGAGAAAAACGGTCGCAGCAGCGGCAGCGAACGAAGCATCTGGTCGATCTGCTGCTGCTGCAGCAGGGAGAGACAAGGGGCCTTGGTGTGGGGTGGACGCAGCAGCAGCCGAGTCTGACGCCCTGCGCACAGTAGCAGCAACAGGCGTGGAGCCGAACTCCCACCTGCAGACAGGAGGAAGCCGCGCAGCAACAACGTGTGGGCAATCACCTGCAGCGGCAGCGTATGCAGAAGCAGCAGTGGAGAGCCGAGAGGATGAGGCAGCGGCAGCAAGAGCAGCAGCAAAGAAAAAAAAGAAGACGCCGGGAGAGGTGCTGCAGCAGCAGAACTGGCCCAGCACCAGGCTACTCGAATATTTTAAGGGAATTCACTCGGACAAAGCAGCAGCAGCAGCGCCTTCCCTAGTCCTTCTCGTTCAAGAGAAGATGCAACGGCAGCAGCAAATAAGTCTGCTTCAGCCGCAGGAGCGGCACCAGAACGTTGGGCAACATCAGGCGCAGCGGCAGCAGGTGGAGCAGCAGCAACAGCAGGTGAACGGGCTACAGCAGCAGGACGCGCAACAGCAGCAGGACGCGCAGCAGCAGCAGGACGCGCAACAGCAGCAGCAACAACCGGAGTTTGCAAGCAGAAGAAGGAAAAAGGCGAGAGCTGCTGCTTTTCGTTGCACAGAACCGCATGCAAAGCAGCAAGACGTTAGCCTTTACCCAGCAGCAGTGCCACCTTCTTCTGAAGCGAACGCAGCACTGGAGCACCCTGAGCAGCAGACACAGCAGCAACAGAGACAACAGCAACAGAAACGGCAGCAACGGAAACAGCAGCAGAAACAGGAGCAGCAGCAGTCGGTGCTGCGGCAGACCCCCAAGGCCGAACAGCAACGGCCGCGCCGCATGCAGCTGCAGCAGCAGCGACAGCTTCACGGAGCCGGGCAGCAGGAGGAGACGGATAGAAAAAGGCTACTGCTGCTTCTTCGTCTACGGAGAAGCCTAAGGGCGGCTTTGCTGCTGCTGCGCTTCCTGCGACAGCACGCCTTCACGGTGCTGATGAACAACACTGCTGCTGCTGTTGTTCCCGCTGCTGCTGTTGTTCGTTCTTCTGCTGTTGTTCCTTCTTCTGCTGTTCATCCTGCCGCTGCTGTTGTTCCCGCTGCTGCTGTTGTTCGTTCTTCTGCTGTTGTTCCTGCTGCTGCTGTTGTTCCCGCTGATGCTGCGCTGACTGCTGCTGCTGGCAACAGCGCAGCCGGGGCCGCAGATGGGCTACACCTGCAAATACAGAAAGCGAGTGAAGTGCAGGCGCTATTTATTTCTGCTGCTGCAGTCGCTTTGAGCGGACTCCGCGCCTACGCCCTTCACTCTCGTTTCTCTAGCATGCAGCAGCAGCAGGTGCAGGGAACCGACTGCAGCAGGGGCACTGCCTCCACCGCTCGCCTTCCAGGTGATCCTACGCTGTGGAAAACCCGACAGGAAACAGCGGTGGCAGCGCAGCCCCAGGCAGGCGCAGATGCAGCAGCAGCACGTGCAGAGAAGCAGCAGCATCACGCAGCAGAGGCCGCAGCAGCGGGCGCAGAGAACAGGCAGCAGCAGCCGCAGCAGAACGCAGGAGCAGCACCCGGAGGAGACGAGCAGCAGTCGCAGCAGGAGCAAAAAGCAACAGCAGCAGCAGCCCCGGAAGCAGCGAAGCTGCAGCAGCAACTCTCTGCGAGAGGTGGAGACATGCTCTGTGAAGAAGAGGCAGCAGCGGCAGTGGCGTGTGGCGAGCAGCGGCAGCAGCAGGCACCTGTTGATTCGGACGCGCTACGGCCCCCTACAGAACTCCTCTGCTGCTGTGAACAGATTTGCTTCGAAGTTGCTGCTGCAGCGGCGGAGTGGGAAGGACGGCAAGCTCACGCTTCACGACCTGCCTGGACCTCTTTGCAGGAGCGGTGGGAGCAGCAGCAAGAAGAGCAGCAGCAAGAAGAGCAGCTGCACGAGCCGCAGCGACAGCAGCAGAGTCATCCGGAGCAGGCGACAGGACTGTGCCAGGAGCAGCAACAGCAGCAAGGAGCAGGAGCCCACGAAGAGAAGCAGCAGAAGAGAGACAGTTGCACAAGAAAGGGAAAAGTCGCTGAAGGAGTTGCTTCTTCTCCTTCTTCATCTTTCTCTCCCTTTCTCGCTCGGTCTTCTCCTTTGCGACCTTCTTCTTCAGTTTCTCCTGCTTCCTGTATTCCTCCGTCGGGTTCTTCTCCCGTTCCTCCTCACTTTTCTGCGGCGTGCAGTTGGTGCTCCCTCCCCCTGTCCCACGTGCTGCAGCAGCTGCTGGTGTGCTGCTGGCGCTGGAGACGGAGCAGCAGCAGCAGCGACGGTGCAGACGGTGCAGCTTCCTCAGCAGATTTACCTGGCGTGCAAGAATCGACAGCTGCAGCAGCAGGTGACTCCGCACCAGTGAAGAAGAAGAAGCAACAGCAGCAGCAGGTGCCTCGCCAGCTGAAGGAAGAGAGCAGCCGCAAGCAGCAGCAGAAGGCAGTCGTCACGGCCACGGAAGGAGAGGAAGACAGGAGCAGCAGAGAAGAAAGCAGCAGTTCAGCAGTGACCGACTCTTTTAGTAGCAGCAGCAACTACGACGGGAGGCAGCAGGTGAAGCAGCGGCAGAAACCCGCATGCAGACACGTCGATTTTTTTGCTGCTGCATGCGTCCTGGGAGCTCCTTCCCTCCCTGTGGCTGCACTTTGGCGCTGCCCCTCCTCGCTACTGCGATACATGCTCGAGCTGCCCCACACAGCAGGAGCACTGCCCGCAGCAGCAGGAGCACTGCGCGCAGGGGGAGGAGCAGCAGCCACCGCACCAGCCGCAGATACGCATGCAGCAGCAAGGGCAGGGGACGGAGGAGCGGCAGCAGCAGCATTAGCAGGAGCAGCGGCAGCAGCAGCACTAGCAGACAGAGGAGTAGGAGAAGGAGGCAGCGCAGCTATGGGGAGAGTCGCAGTAGCCGAAGGACGACATTTCGACAAAGAAGAAGCGGCGCCGACTGCAGGAACGGCAGAACGGAACCGTCAGCAGCAGAAAAAAGAAGCCGCAGCACCAGCGACAGAGGCGTATGCGAACACAACAGGTGTAGCAGCGGCGGGGATGCAACAGCAATTCGTAGAAGCAATAGCAGCAGCGGCGGCAGAGAGGTCTGCTCAAGAAGCAGCAGGAGAGGAACAGCAGGAAAGAAGTGAACTAGTTCTCTGTCTGCAGCAGGAAATCTTGGGATGCGTGTCCCTCATCCACGGCTGCGAGGCAGAACGACGGCTAACTGCAGGAGCAGCAGCAGCAGTGCGAGCAGCAGCAGGAGCAGAAGAGAAGACGGGAGAAGTCGCCTTCGTTTGGCCTCAAAACGTGCCTGCAGAGAAGTGTTTCTCTGGAAAGAAGGCAACACCTGCTGCAGGAGAGGCAGCAGCAAGAATCGGTGCAACAGCCTCGTCGGAGTTTGCTGCTGCGCGCGGCGGGTTTCGTTTCTTCAATTTGACCGTCCGCGGAGAACCCGGTCAAAGACTGCAGCAGCAGCAGCATGTGGAGATTGGGAAGGGGTTGCGGGGGGAACCAGCAGAGCAGCAGACGAAGCGGCGGACTTGGCAGCAGCAGGCAGAGGAGAGGAGGGAGGAGCGACAGAAAAACCAGCAGCAAGCAGGAGACCAGCAGCTCGCATCAAACTTGCAGTGCCAGCAGCACCTGCAGCCGCAGCAGAAGCAGCAGCTGCCAGGAGGAGAACTCCAGCAACAGCAGCGGCAGGTCGCAGTCGAAAGAAGTCAACAACACCCCCAACCAACGACGCAGCAGCCGCACCCCCTCCCGGCGTCTCTGCTGCTGTGTCCCTTTCAGCAGCAGATTCGGCAGCAGCCGCGGCATGTGCAGCCGCAACAGCAGCAGGCCGATAAGCAGCAGCAGCAGCAGGAGAGACAAGACGAACAACAACAGCAGCAGCGTGAGCAGCAGCAAAGAGCTGCTGCAATTGTTTTGGGCTGCGAGACAAGAACGGAAGGCGGTGAAAAGGGGACTGCTGGTGCTGTTGCTGCTGCTACCAACCGTGCGTCTGCGGAGGAGCAGCAACCACTTCCCGAAGGCAACGAAGGAGCTAGCGAAAGGGAAAATACGATCTATCGCAGCAGCACAAAAAACAGCAGCATCAGCAGGAAAGGGAGGGGCCACAGCAGCGACGAAGAAACGAGGAGTAGCGACAGCAGCAGCGCACAGAGCAGCAGCGGCAGCAAAGGCAGCAGCAGCAGCAGGGGCAGAGAAGGCAGCAGCAGCAGACGAAAAGACAGACCTGCGTATTGGCTTCCGTCACCTGCTGCTGCCGACGTCGAGAAATCTTTTGCCTCAGTCCTGCAGCAGTACACCAAATAGAGCGCTACTCTCCTTTTGCTGCTGCTGTTGCTGATGCTGCTGTTGCTCCTGCTGTGCGTAGTATGCCTGGTGCACTTGCTAGTGCTGTTGCTGCTGGATTGCAGGGCGTGGTACTGCGGCTACTGGTGCTGCGGCGCGGCTGGGATTGCTGCTCTTGGCGTTGCTGCTGCTGTTGTGGGAAAGCGGGCAGGGATCGCGTTCGGTGTGGCAGCTGCGTCGACTGCAGCGCCTTCACCTGCTACTGCTGCTCCTTCACCTGGTACTGCCGCTGCTTCACCTGATACTGCTGCTGCTTCACATGCTACTGCTGCTGTTTCATCTGATGCGCTGCTCCTGCTGCTTCACCTGCCGCCGCTGCTGCTTATCTGCTGCTGCTGCTGCTTCACCTGTTACTGCCGTTCCGCCTTCACCTACTACTGCTGCTGCTTCACATGCTACTGCTGCTGGTGCCGCGTCGCCCGCTCTCGCTAGGTTGAAACGAGGGTCACTTCTGGTGCCGCTGCTGCAGGGGCGCTTGCGCAGCACGGGGCGCTGACGCGCGTTTATCTGCGAGACAGAAGAAACACGGGCGTTTTCCTCTGACTTCCCTTCTTTTCTTCTCTCTCTCTCTTCGGGCAACTCTGTACATGTAGAAGACCTTTGGAGACACACTTATCTGTGTCCTATCTCTGTATAGTAAGGAGTATGCGTAGGTTATCTTAGCTGCCTCCCTCTGTACGTATGTGCGTATGACGTACGTATGTCACGGAAAACATGGAGCGGAACAGAAGGAAAAGAAGAAGACGAAGATGAAGAAGAAGGGAAAGGGAGAGGGAAAACGAAGAAAAGCGGAAATCACCACGCGTCACGAAGGCGCGGACACGTCTCTCTGCTTCTGCGATGAAGCTGCATGAACGTGTATACATGCGTGTACGTATCTACATATATACATAAATGTATAAATACATTTAGATTTATATATGTATATATACATGTATATATATCTATTTATATGTGTGTGCGTATATATATGTATGTGTGGAATAGGAGGGAGACATTCTGCAGGTACACGTGTGGACCTATGTATATGATCTATGTATACACAGGTGTATACATATATATATATATATATATAAATGTACACACCTACATATACATATATATGTGGAGAAAGAGAGGCGCGGCCGGTGCGCACGTGGACCGGTTTATTTTGGTAAGTTGTCTTTTTGAAGAACGTTTATTCGTGCTGCACCAAAAACGCGCTTTCTCTTCCGCATGTTCTCAAACACATGCCAGCCCCCCCCCCTCCCACACACACATATATATATAAGACTCAATGCCTACACATATCCACATATATATAGATATATACAGGCGCCTCTCTGTGTGAAGGCCTCTCGTCCAATATAAAAATAAATATACATATATATATATATATCCATATATATACACATATGGACATATTTATTTAGTGTCTCTCTTCCTGTCTACCTCAGATTTATACGAATGCGCATGCGCATATACATATATATTGGTTTATCTGTACGTTGCATAATCTACATAGACGCACCAACATAAGTATATATCCATCGGGCAGTCTATGCGATCCGTGCCCGCACAAAGACAAGTTCAGTTCTACAATTTCACAGGCCACATCTTGCTGTGCACGTGACCACACATTGACGTTGTAGACGTGATGGACAGAGAAGCGACCAAGTAGGAATTTCTTCTTTTTTGTAATCGATGAGCGCTATCTTAGCGCCTGAATGCGTACGGTTACTGTTGCGGGAACAGACGCGAGAGATACAAAAATTCTTCCCGTCCTGCTACAACGACTGGTGCTGCAGGCGACACTGCTGCTGCTGCTGTCGCTACTGCTGCTACAGTTGCTCGTTCTTCTTCTCCGACTGCTGCGGCTGCTATTTCTTATCCGACCGCCGCAGGGTCTCCTCGCTCTGCTGGTGTCGCCGCCGCTTTTATTCCTAAGGGCGCAGATGGGGGGCGAGCTGCGGTGCTGTTCTGCTTCTGCTGCTGTTGTGTGATCCTGAGCCACACCTGCTGCTGCTATAACTGCTGCTGTTAGAAGAGCTGCTGTTGAAGAGACTGACGTCTCTTCCGTTTGCTGCTGCTTTGGACTCTGGCGCCGCCGTGGCATTCGTTGCTGGTGGTGCTCTTTTTGCACTGCTCTTCTCCCCTCTGCTGCTGCAGCTGCTGTTATTTTTGCGCCGGCCACGGCTGCTTCTGCACTCAGTCCTACTGCAACGGGTGGTCGTCAGTCATCTGCCGCACACACTGCTGCTGGTGTTTTGCTGCGCTTTTCTGATGATCTGAGAGCCCTTCTTGCTTCTGTTCTCACTCGCCCCCTTGGGAAGGCTGCTCCTGCTGTTGGTATTGTTACGTCGGCGAAGCTGCTGGTATAGCACGTGTAATTCCACCCCTGCTGCTGCCATGGCCCTGCTCCTGTTGCTGCACTATGCGCTACTAAATATGTGTTGCCTGTTTTTACCCGCGTGCACTCGGTCCCACCCCGATTCCCCGTGTCTCGCTGCTGCTGGTGCTTGAACGGCTGTTGCCGCTGCCGTTGTCGACGCGTCACCACGCCTGGTTTTGAAGCCTTGCTCTGTCCCCTCCTGCTGCTGACTGTGTGGCTGTTTGTACTGCTGTTGTCATTTTTTCCGGTACTGCCTCTGCTGCTACTTGGGTCTGCGACGCTGCTGCTGTTGCTGCTTGTACGACTGCTGCGACTCCTTGTGGCACTTCTGCTGCTGCTGCAGCTTCTACTGCAGATATCTGTGCTGCTGCTGCCATGAGAAATTCTGCGGATGCAGCTGCTCCTGCAACTACCATGGCGCACTTCCTGCAGATTCTCCTAGTTGTGCTATTTGTTTAGTGCTGCTGCTGCTGTCACTGCTGCGCTTCTTTTTTTGCATTTATAGCCGCCGCTCCTTTCCTGCCGCTGCGCGTGCTGTTGCGTGATAGCTCCTCTTGGTCACCCTGTGGCTGCAGCTGCTGCTGCTATTGCGAGCATAGCAGCTATTAGATTTTTCTTCTTCTAAATCTCGTGGCTCACGTTGTCTGCCACCTGATTTATTCCTTCTAAAATGCTGGGGCAACGACTCGAAGCACACCTGTGTCGACGAATGATACATCACACAGGATTCGGACTTCTAGCTCTACACTCGTTTGTACCTACGTGTGTCGGAATGTCTATGTAAATAGAAACCAAGATCGTTTAATATATGGATAGGAGGGTAGACATCCATAAGTATGTATATACGTACATGGGTAGATAGATAAATATATATGGATAGGAGGGTAGATATCAATAAGTATGTATATACGTGCATGGGTAGATAGATAAATAGTTCCACATTAATATACATATATATATATGGATACGTGTATGTAGATAGACCGTCAGATGAAAAGTTACACGTTCACGTTGGTATTTGTATATGTATTCGTAGGCAGCTGGATAAATCGCACGCGCATGTATGTTTATTTATGTGTGTATGTGTGCCCTCACACATGTACGTGTATATGCTTGCACCAAGTAGTCTGCAGCTTTATAGACGTTGACTGTATTTGGTACTGCGCTATACGCAGAATTTTGATGTCAGCATAGAGCATCCGAGAGCCTAAGGAAAATGAAAGTAGTTCGTTACGTGAGGAAGCGGATCCGTTTGTCGTACCGCAGGTGCCCCGCCAGACATCGGGAGGAGCCGTACGAAGAAACCATCGCTGTGGATGATGCAGCGCAGGTGTATGCACACCACAACCGACAGTTTTGTCGAAACCTTCAGTGTGCCTAAAAAGTGATTGTGTCATGATCTTCTTAGTCACAACACTCCACTTGCCATGCGTGCACACACGTATGTATGTATATATGTACGTATGTATGTATGTATATATGTAATGTATGTATGTATGTGTGTCCACGTGTCTATGTGTAGGCGCATATATATATATATATATATATATGTATATAGATGTACCTCCCCATGTGGATAGGCATCCGTCGACGTAACGGCTTCGCACTGAAACCAAGTACGGGAAAGTGACAAAGACGGTAGATTCTACCGATTCACATCCGTCTTCGACCATACATACACACACATCTATATGTGTGAGGCTTTTACAATCTACAAGCACGTGTAGCTGTATTACTTTGTATCTCTGTGCCGTGTATCTCTGTGCGTAAGTAGGCGTGCGTCGCTGTTTGCTAGTCCTTCGTTTTCTTATTTGCGGACGTGCGCCGACACCTCCGTACAACTAAATCTGTGCAATTACGTACGAGAATTCATACCGCGATCCGCGTGTGTACACGGATACGTCGATAAATGTACATACATACATATACATTGTACGTTTGCATGCGCGGATAACAGTACTGTATATACATGCATGTGTGTTTGTAGAGAGAGACTCACGTACTTGTAGATCTGTTGTGCCAGCTAGACGTCCACGCATCTTGGTACACATGCGTTACACGTATATGTCTCTCCGAGTACAGACGCCCAATCATAAGAAACCTCCTCCAAAGGACAGTGAGATATTCACACGTGTGCGTGTTCGCAGAAAAGAAGCCTGCCCTGTGGCTGCGGCGTTAAAATTGCAGGCTCGTGTCCGCAGAAATCTCTACGTAGGCGGGTTGTAGAACACTGCGTCTAATCGTCTAGTGAAGTGCATGTGCGGGCGTCTAGCGCTGCGAGAGGTGCGTGAAGAGACGTGAATGTTCTATAAACATGTGTACAAATATGGTCCACAGATGTGAATGTTCTACACACAGGTATATGTGCATGTTGTCCACAATATTTTCCTGACTCTTCGCAGGGTGCGGCTGAGCTCGCGTCTTCTCTCCCATACAAAATGGGAAGTTTTTAGTCTCTGGTCAACAATTTGTAAGACCGGTTCGTGGCCATTCTAACGGCCACCTATGCAGATGTCAACAAGAGAGATTTCCCGTCTTTCTTTCTACCGAGTCCATACGTGTGTTGCACATGTGGATTTGAATAGTGAATCGCTGAAAGCGCGTTCAAAAGAGGAGCAATTGCCCAGCGAGCCGCGTATGCGTGTAAGTAGGCACAGACTCGGGGACACATTCTCCACACTAGCAACGCGTCTTAAAATTGACGGCGTTCTTCAGCTTTTTCCCGGGCCGCGCCGCCGTTATCTTCTACTCCTGAAAGACTTAACACGTGTGTGTGGAGACCGCGTAACTGTGTGTGTATCTACAAGTTTTCTGCGCACATCTGAACAGAAGCCTCCGGATTTCTCGACGAGAGTCACACACGCCTTACATTGTTGGCAGTGTTGCGTGTTTTCACAGCCTGGTAGAGAGATCTAGAAAAGTGTGCAAACTTAGTGTTGCAGATACGTGTATACGGGTGAATGTGGGAAGTAGACACGTGGCGTTGACAAGTGGACAAAGACTGGGTTGTTTTCCGCAGCGAGATGTACCTATATAGGTCATACATCCGTATGTGTGTGTGTTTACGTATTTAAGAGAGGGACTTTTGCGGAGAACGGATGTTCTACCTCGGCAACAGTGTCCTGCGAAGCAGGTGGACAGAAGGGAGTTTGTAAATGTTTACATAGATGTAGAGAAAAACGGTGCACAGAGAAGGAGTTATAGAGGTACGTGCGTGTATCAGTGCGCATGTGAAGTGTGTGTGCGCCCAGCTCAACGGAAGATCGGCGAGGCGGCCGTGTGCGCATATTTAGAAGTTACGTCTGCAGGAACACATTCACCAAAAGGCCTAGGAATCTCGCCTTCTGCACGCATAACCTAGACACTCATAAATAAACATACATAAATATAAATATATGCATTTGTATATGGAAGGTGCGTCGTAACAGCTGCCGGTGGGGGGCGTGCGGCGACTGCGGAAGTGAGTGCCTGCCTCTCGGCGAGTGGAAACTGGGCGGGTCATTTCTTCCGCGCGTGTGTGTATTATTTTACTGCCTTTTTCCCTGTCTTCTCTGCATTTCATTCCCTGCCTTCTCCTCTCTGCCTCTGTATCCGTTGTGGAGAAGATACACAGCGTGGCCTCGTGCGTCTCTCGCGAACGGTGGAAAACGCGTGGTGCAGGAGTATCGGGAGAAGAAAGCAGCGGGAGAGCTGCTCGGGTCGTCGCATGTGTTGCTCTTCCTTTGTCAGCAAGTTCTCTCCTTTCTTTTCGGTTCACAGCCGCCCAGTACGCTTTTTAACGAGACTTGCGCGTCCTTCCCGACTTCAGGGAAAGCTCGTTTCTCTAGGAGGAGGAATCTCTCCTTCCGCGCCGCCAACAGGGCAGTGGAAAACCGTCTTGTCTGTCGATGTGGCCGTTTATATCACACTGTCACACATATCACCACCCTGTGTATCACTATGCCTTTATACCACACTTCGTAGGTGTACAAATATAAAAGAAATTGTCCGCAGGTGTGTGTATGTGTGTGTACGCAGATGTGCTGCCTCCCACACACATACCCGTGCCTACACATACAGCACGCACCCATGCATACACATATGTGTGTACATGTATAACGCGAAGAACATGTGTTTTTTAAGATGGAAGTAAATAGAAATTTGGAAATGTGTCGGTGAATATGTCTATGAGTTTATTTGTGATGCATATGCGCGCGCGCAGAGAGAACCGCCATATTTGTGAGCGAAGGAGTGTGTGTTTCCGTGTTTAAATCTTTCGGCACGCATGAAGTGCAGCGGGTGCAACGCCCCAGATTTCTTAATTTTCTCCTTCTTCTTTTTCTTGTCCTTTCCCACACCCGAATGCAGACAGAATATATATGTGACTTTCGCGTATCTTTTTCGTTAGTGTAACCGTCTATGGCATACGTGAGCGTCCACTGTTCTGCGCACACACACACACACACATATATATATGTATTTGTGTATACACAGAAAAAAGAATTGAGTCGCACGACTTTTAGGACAGACAAACCAGAGGTGTGTCTGTGGGTGTTGCACAAGTATGTGTGTCGACGAGAAAGTACGTAGATTTTGCCTTTTTAGTCGTCGCGACGTCCCCGTAGATTCACGGCACGCTCCTGTGTGAAAAAGAGAGGGACACAAAATAGTAAGGAGGACGCAAAGACGTTCAAGAGAGGACGCACGTTGCGAAGAAGACCTAGAGCCACAGAAGCAGAAGAAAAAGAGGAGGAAGGAGAAATAGAAGGGAGAACTGTTCTTCTTCCCACAGAACGCGCGTTCCAAACGTACAGAAACGGCGACGGAGTGAAGATGGAGGTCGCCAGGTGAAGAATTCACAAAAACACACACAAACACACAGGCGGGAACGCTTTCTCCACACAAGGCAGCCGGCACATATATATGTATACATATATCTATATATATGTATATGCGTACATATATGCATATTTATATTTGTATTTGTGTGCACATATATATGTATATGGATACATACTCTTGTATACATCGATAGATGGAATACAGAAAGTGTGTACATAAGTATATGTAGCATTTATAAATATACATATATATGTACGTGGGCGTGTACATTGCGTCTTTTTGTGTCTCCGTCTCCGTCTCTCTGTGTGTGTGTCTCTCTACATTCGTCTGAGTAGGACAAATTTGTTGTGCGCGTGGGCAAGCGCCTCTGCACGTGTGTGAGCAAGTGTGTGAGTCCCTCAATATCTCAAGAGCTGCAAGTCCCCTTTTTCTTCCCACGAGAAAACTCCTGCGTCAGCTACTTCCTGTAGAAGCCTGCATGTCTGCACGCCGCCTCCTTGTGGCTGCGGACAGCAGACGCGCGCCTGCCAGAAGAAGAAAGCAGGGAGAAGAGAAGTTTTACACAGGAGACAGTGGAAGCGTCTCTATGGCGGCAACACGCCCGTCTAAACCTGCGGAACAAACAGCAGAGGGCGACGGACGGGGACTGCAGGCGCGCAAAACAGCTGCTCAGAAAGACAACGGAATGTGGATAGAGCCGCTACATACAAGCATTCAAACATTTATATGGAGAAAGAGACAGAGAGAGGGAACTGGAAGACAGAGAAAGAAGAGGGGTGTTCACACGCAGACATCTATGCACACGCCTTAAAACGGTCACATATACACACATACATACATACATACATACACACACACATACATACATACATACGTGCATATATATATATACATACGTAGATGCATACGTAGATGCTTGTGTATTTACAAAGGTATAGGAACGTGGGTAGACACATGTATATGTATGTATGTATATGCGTGTGTATATACGTGTATGTTGATTTGTGTGTATTTGTACGTATAGGAAGGTAGATCAAGATATCGTGGTAGACGTATATATAGTAGGTCCCTGTATATCTACACAGGGATGCAGGTAGAGGTAGGCAAGTGACATTGGTGTAGAAGCGTAGGTGTGTATGTGTACATATGTACATATCAATGCCGCCGCGTTGATCGTACACGCATATCTACCTATAGAGAAGGGCATCCAAGAGAGAAATACACACACGTATACATATATAGAGAGAGATAGGTAGATTGCCAGAGAGAGGGAGAGCCGCAAAAACAGGACAGGGAGACAGGATGAAAGACAAGTACGCACGCAGAGAGGGAGATATTTATATGCGTGTGAAGAGGGGCAGAGAGATGATGACAGGGTGCCAGCGAGACACAGCCACAGAACCGGGTCGGGGAGACATAAAAAAGTCACGTACGCCTATAAAGAAATGTACATACATATATTTGTGGGGAGAGAGACAGAAACATCGGAAGTATATATATATATATATATATATATATATATATGTGTACAGCGATGGACAATTCAACGGAGAGACATGCGATTGTCGGCGTCTGCGCACAGAGAGAGACAGACACACACGCACTTCCACAGAAAGAGGCGCACATTGGCGTGGAGAGACATTTCTTTCTGCAGGGAGACAGGAGGAAATGAAGCGAGACTGAGAGAGACACGGCGGCAGGAGAAAGAAACAGCGAGACAGAAAGGAAGAAAAAAATTCCACTGCGGAGATGGAGAGGGCGAGAGACGCAAAAAGGGGAGCAGCAGAAGTGCCACACGTGTCTGTGCTGCCTGCGTTTGAGAGAGAGACGAGACACGGATGCGCATACACACAGAGACACGGGGGGTCGATACACGTCGAGGTACAGCGTCCTCCTTACGGCTGGTGGTGTGTATACATATACGTGCGTAGATGTGTGTATAGCGTGAATGTCTGCGTTTCCGTCGATATCTGCGTTTGTAGGTGGAGTGCAAATTTACTCTCTTCTACCGAAACTGTCAATGTGTGGACACGCGTTCATGCTCCAGGTGTATTTCTTCATGCAGAGAAATCTGGTGGCGGGTGGAGGTGTGGCTCTTCCAAAATCCCCGCGTGGATGTAGTGACACAACAGTTGACGTAGAGGTGTGAATTTCCTCTTTTTCAACAAGGTTATATATACATTTGTATACAATATCGCCGATGTCCTACGTGTGTGTGCTTCTTTCTGGAGAGATCTGGTGGTGGCAGCAGGCATATATATGGATATGCAGTGTAGGGTATCCTCTCTGTCTATCCTTCTTTTTGTATAGATCTGTTGATGAGTGTAGGTGTGATTTCTTTTCCTGTTACACAACAGCGTGATGTCTCTGGTTGACGACTCGAAAGTCGAGTGTCTGAACGAAGACGCAAAACATCCGTTTCGCCAAGTGCTCAAAAAAAAAGGTTCTTCTTCCGCTGCGTCCTCGTCCACCTCCTACGTTTCGTCCTCTGCGGACGACCCGCAGCTCCTCCTGCGAGTGAGTGAAACTTCTTCCCTTCGAAGAAAGCAGCACGCGCGACAACCAGATAAACGGAGAGAAAACGAGAGAGAGGAGAAGAGACAAAGAGAGAAAGAAAAAAGAACACAAGAGTCATCCAGGTAGACCTACGAAGCGACGAGCCAGTAGAAAAAGACCGATGCGCAGGTCCACGCTGCAGCCCAGGGCAGAGAAAGCAGCCACGGCACAGCGCAGGAGACAACGAGACACTTCTGACAGAAAGGGGGAAATCTTCTCAGATATACACACGTGTATGTTTGTGTCTCTGTGTCTGTGTAGACGAAAAGGGGAGACAAAGGAAAAACGTTGCAAGATAGACACAGACGCACACGTATATATCTGTGCGTACAGATAGAGACGTGGAGAGCCCATCTACGACGTGTCTCCGTCTCCCTCTATGCGCAGACGCCAGCATACCGCGTGTCTCTCTACTAAAGTATCCACCGCTGTACGCAGGTGTCTATGTGTACGGATATACATACACATATGTTTCTCTCTCTCTCCACACCTATATAAATATATACACATTTCTTTGTATGTGTCCTTGTCCTTTTTGTGAGTGCGTGTTCCTGACAATTCAGAGTTGTTGTTTCTCGCCTGCTTCCGTCTCGTGCTCTCTTTTTTGACGGGGGGGGCCTGTGTGTGCGAGCTTGCGAAGGTCCGCAGCTTATTCCACCACGCTGTAGTATACCACGTGCACCTGGGGATGTGGTTCCTCCGGTGTATGTACACCGCTTCTGTAAACAGCTTCCTCCCTGCGGTTCTCCAATGTGTGTACACCTCTTCTGTGAAGAGTGTCCTGTCTGCGGTTCTCTGGTGTATGTACACCTCTTCTGTGGAAACAGCTTCTTCCTTGCGGTTATCTGGTGTATGTACACGTCTTCTGTGGAGAGGGTGCTGTAAAGAGCTTCTTCCTTGCGGTTATCTGGTGTACGTACACCTCATCTGTGGAGAGTTTGCCTCTTGCGGTTCCTCCTAGTCCGGCCCGTTTCCTCTTTTTTCCTCTCTTCTTTGTTTCAGTTTCGAGACCACTTTCGTTATTCTTCATTTGCTCTTTCTTTTCCTCTGAGTGAGAAGCAGTGTTATTCCCGGCGTATAGACACGAGACGTTCAGACAGTCACGTGCACGCGTTTTCTGCGTCTGCAACTCCGCTAAGGGACTTCCGCGAAGAAGCAGTCACGTGGAGAAAAGCGATTAGTCGGCCTGTTTTCCACGGCCTTTCCTCTGTTTGCTCTTTTTCTTTCTTTCTCTCTCTAGAGGTCGCGTAACTCTCCACACTTTCTCACGGCTCGGGGTCTCCAACGACGAAGAAGAAGAGACATAGGTAGAGAAAGGAAGAGAAAAAGAAAGAGACACAGATAAGGAGAGAAACAGAGGCGGAATGCGGCAGAGTTAGAGAGAAAAATAAAGAAAACGACACACATAGACAGGAAAAGAGAGGAAGAAAGACACGCAGATAGATGTAGAAAGACAGAGAGGAGAACATCAGGTGCACGAGGAGTGTGACAGAAAGAGTGAGAGAATTTTCAGAAAGGAAGTCATACAAATATGGAGGTATGTACTAAAGGACTGTAATAATAGACGTAGACGGAGTGATTGGTGGAAGTCAAAGTAGCCGGTGAGAGGTACCGCGGTGCTTCTATTTCCCTCTCTCTGTGAAGGATTCATCAACCACAAGGAGAGACAAAGAGAGAGACTGCCGCATGTAAGAACTGGTGAAGTTTTCACTTTTCTTTTCTCTTTGTCTGTCCACCTGTCACAACTTCTTCCAGCTGTGCAGATCCACGCACGTCTGTTAGAAAGGAAAACAAAGAGAGAGACACAAAGAGAGGAAGATGAAGAAATGGAGAGAAATGTCCACACGTGCGTTTGTGAGGGTCTCTTTCTCCTTCTTTTCCACACCCCTAAGTGGGAGCCACCTCTCTACGGTCAAGTGGGCTTCCTTTTCGCTTTCGTCTTTTTTCGTAGACACACCTCCAGGACTTTGACGTACACATACTTCTGCAAACATTCTTCTTCTTTCTGAGAAAGAAGAGAGAAACAACTTTCCCTGGTGCCTGTGACTTCTCCCGTGCCTCTGCACCGTAGTAGTATTTCACGTGCGTACAAAAAAGACCGACTTGAAAATTTCTTTCTCTCTCTACGAAGCTACGAAACTCTATGTATGCATTTACGCATTCAGGGGAGCCACCCTCTACATATGTATATCTGTTCATTATATATAAATATATACGTCTCTTGCTTTATGGGCGCGCTTATCTACATAGGTGTCCAGATACTATGTATGTGTTGGTATATGTGTTATTGTGGCTGCTGGATATTTGGCCCAGTAGTTTTTGATGTGAAGTGTCTTCTGCCCTCTTCTTCTATAGCGTCTCTCTCTGTCTTGCTCTCGCAGATGGTCCTTGATTCACTGGCTTTTTCTATTGCTGCATCTGACTCCTCTTCAGCTGCTGCTTCTGCTGCTGCTGCCTCTCCACTTTTTGCTTCTGCTGCAGCTGCTTCTCCTCCTTCTATGGAGACTGCTGCTCCTGCTGCTGCTGCCTCTCCACTATTTGCTTCTGCCGCAGCTGCTTCTCCTCCTTCTATGGAGACTGCTGCTGCTGGTACAGTTGCTTGTTCTTCTTGTTCGTCTGTGTCGCTATTGCTGCTGCTTCCTCTTTAGTATCTGCTGCTGCTGCTTCTGTTGCTGCTGCTTCTTTTTCTTCTGTTACTACTGCGGCTGCTCCTGCTGCTGCTTCTTTACTTTCCGTGCGACCGGGCCTTCTGCGACTTCTGCCGTTGCCTGCTCTTCTCCTCCTCCGGTGCGGCGCTGATGCAGCTGCTTTTTTTCTCGAGAGGAGTAGTACTGATGCTGCTGCTGCCGCTGCTGCTGCTGCTGGTTTCGTCGCGCTTCTCCCGCCGTCTGCGGTTTTGCCTTTTTTCAGCTGCTGACTGCTGCTCCAGGAGAACTCTTGTTTCTTTTCAGCTGGGATTCACCCGCCCCGTTCGACTTTCATCGCTCTACATAAAGTCCCCTCCCGGAAGCGTCGAGGCGGGAGAAGCACCGCTCAATATCAAACTGTTCACCAACGACCTTTCTATGGGATTCTCCGACGCAGGTATTTCTATCTTCGACAGGAATCAAACAGGCCAGAAGAAAGAAAAGAAAGGCGTTCTTCTCTGGGTTCTACATTCCCGTAGACTTGCGGTTGCCTCTCTCTTTCTTGCGGAGTTTCTCTTCTACGGACGTGGATGCCTACAAGTTCTCTTTCTGTGTCTGCAGCTTCGTATACGCCTCTCTGTATGTTGTTCTCTCTCTTATTTTATATATGTATGTACACGCATACATATACTCTACTTTTTTTCTATATCCGATGTATATATATGTAAACACATGTGTGTGTACTGCTCATTATATGTGAGTATGTGTGTGTGTGTGTGTGTGTGTTTGTCTCTCTGTGTCTGTGTCTGTGTGTGTGTATACGTATCCACACATATACATATATATATATGTATGTACATACATCTACATGTATATATGTATATGGGTATACATATATATACACATATATATATATATATAATTGTATATAAGTGTATGTGCACTCCTGTGTCCGTGTGGATTGAGAGAGAGAAGTATGCGTACATATTTTTGTGTGCAAGTGGATAAGAGAGAAAGAAGAGAGAGAGAGACAGAGGACGGCGGGTGAGGGTAACGACGCTCAACACGTAGGAGTGGCTTAACTTTGCTGCTGCTGCTGTTCCGTTTTCATCGGGGAAAGTTGCAACAGAAAGACAAGAAAAAACACGTCGCTCGTCAGCGTGGAAGTTCGACCAAGCAAAAATGTAAAAACACTTACATGTTTGAGAGAAGACGGGCAACTCTGCTAAGACGCGGGGACTTGTGCGACAGTACATGCGCTTTGCTTCAAAAGCGCAAAAATTTTAAAGGAGAGTCACCAGGGTACACGCGAACAAGAGAAAGAGGTCAGCCAGAAATGGCAAATCAGCACCTTGTCTATCGATTTATTTCTGCCTGCAAAAGATTCCACTCACGACAGAGATATGAGGAGAAACTCGCCTGTCTGCACACCTGAATGTATATGTGCTTGTGAAGAGAAGAAACGCCAGGAGCAGCAACAGTAGCACAGAAGAACCGGAGACAGAGGCAGCAGCCGTACCCGAGGCAGAAGCAGCAGGAGGGCACAGAGACAAAAGCAGCAGCAGGGCCAGAAACAGAAGCGAAAGCGGTAGAAAGACGCACAGCAGCCCGAGCAGAGGCAGCAACACAGCAGAAACGGAGGGAGAGAAGCAACAGGAGCAGCACTGGCCGAAGAAGCAACAGCAGCAGAAGGATACGCAGCGGTAGGAGCGGAGGCAGAAAGAGCAGCAGGAGCAGAGATGGAAGCAGCAGCAGTAGTAGGCGTCTGTGGAGCAGCAGCAGCAGTAGTAGAAATTTGCCGGAATCTTGCATGAGTGTTCCGGGTTTTTTTGTGGGGCGTGCGTATGTGCAGAATCCGCTACTCCCGTTCAAGAAATAGTAAGTGCTTTCTCACCGGCTACTGTTTCCCATACGTCTACTGCTGCTGCTGCGTTTCGTTAACCTCGTGCTCCTGTCGCTGCTTTCTGTGTCACTGCAGCGTCCACATACGAATGAAGACTGCGGCTGCTGCTCTGCGTTCTGTGCGACTAGCGCTGCTCTCAAATTGCTGCTGCTGCTGCTTTCTGTGGCGGTTGCTGCTGCTGCTGCTGCAGCATAAGGAACCGGTGCTACTTAACGTTCACCAGGTCGCTTCTGCTGCTCCTGTCTCTGTAGACGCTGCTGCAAGTCTGGAACTACTGCTGCTGGTGGTGCGGCCTCGTCCGTCTGCCCAAGTGCTGCTGCCCTGTATTCGGACGAACACTGCTGCTGCTGCTATGCGCGTGTGTGTACGCCCGGTGCTACTGCTGCCTCTTCTTCCTGCTGCTGCTGCTGCCTCTTCTTCCTGCTGCTGCTGCCTCTCCTTCCTGTCACTGGTGGGCCGGCGCCCATGTTTGCTGCTCTTGCTGCTGATGCAGTTGCGTCGTTGTTACTGCCTTGTCCCGCTGCTGCCGCTGCATTCCTGTTGCTGCTGCCGCGTCTGCCTGCTGTCGCTGCTGTTTCTCCGCGAGCGAGCAGAAACTGGACGAAGAGAAGTTGGAGGCAGGCTGCACGGTTCCTCTTCGCTTCGTCAAATTTTCGAATGTCTCGAGCCTCGTCGTCTACGTCGGTATGACGCGCTGTCTGCACGCAGTTTCATTTCTGCTGCTGCTGCCTGCACGCCATGCATGCACATGTGCCTGCTGGGCCACCTCCTGCAGGCAACAAGCCTTTCTTCTGCGCTGGCAGCTCAAACTCTGGCTATTAGCTGTGTGGATGCGTTTGCCGTGTTGCCGGTGTTCCTACTGTGGCATATGCTGGTGTGGAATTTTCCCGTATATCTGCGCAAACTTGCACGTCTGGGTGTGCGGAGAAGATTTATAACACCAAGGAATATCAGTTCGTGAACAAGTATAGAACTCAAATCTTATTTTTTGGACTCCTCTACCCCAGGTTCCTTTGCATACGTGTAGTTCTCTTTCTTCCTGCATCTACGACTGTTCTGGTCGTTGCTCGCCGCTGCTTCGCCCAAAGACGGGTCCTTTTTTCTCTTTCCCGAGCGCCGCCGCGCCTTCTCGGATATTGCCTGTCCGACGTGCGGCGTCTGCTCGGGCGGGGCAATGCTTGCATACGTGAGAATGTAGATGCAACTCCTCCCAGTGGCCGCCCATCTGCACGCTTGGGCAGAACTCTTTTTTCGCTGCTTACATCTGTTCGTTTGCGAGGACGAGAGTGTGTCTTTGGGTCGCGTGCAGCAGGGGAGCTTATTTGCATGCAGTCGGGGCGCAGGGAAAAAGAGAGAGAGGCACGTACACACGAGAGAGAAAAAGAGAGAGACACACACATTTGAGAGAAAGATGTGCACACAGCTGTGAGAGAAAAGGAGAGTCACGTACACGAGAGACACGCAAAAAAGTGTGGGGGAGACATACACACGCACGTAAGAGAGAACAGAGAGGGAGACATACACATGTGTTAGGAAGAGAGGAAACCCAACACATAGTAGACCTCTGTGTACGTGGCCGTTCGTACGTAGAGTCTGCGTGGGTCGGCCTGGCCTGCTGTGCGGTCCGTCTGCGTGCCTGCTTGCGTCGACATATTCTCGTTGAAGTCGGCTGCACGTATTGTTTTGCCAGCGCAAATTAGAATCGCCCTCAGCTACTTTCTCTCTCTATTGTCCTGCACACACGTACGCACACTCCTGGCGTTTCCTCTGTCACCTGCACGACAAGGACGCGGAAGCAGACACCGGTTCATTGGAACCAGCAGCAGAGGAGGCGGGGAGAGGAAAGACGAAGAAGAAGCACTGGGAGAGGAAGGCGCGAAAAGAGGAAAAGAAATAGAAGAGAGCGAAATAGATGAAAGTGAAAGGGATGCAAAAGTACTGCAGCAGCGCCTTTCTCTGGCGTATACACCGGAAGCCCCCGTGTTTTTGTATTTGTAGCGGAAACGTCCAGTTATTTGGGCGCAGCGTCCCGCTCGCGTGCTGCTGCGTCGCCAGCATTGACTTCTGCAAACGTAAATTTTTATTCTGAGAAACTGCTTTCTTATGTGCCTGTGTGTGTGTGTGTGCATGTGTGTTTTTTCTCTTCAACGGGGCCCGTCCTGCTTGGACAGGTGTGTGTGTCTGTATTTTGCACACCTCAGTGCACGCGCGTGCCGCCTTGCTGCTCCAGACGCTTCTTTCAGAACGGAGTGGATCTGCGACGTCGCATGTACATCTTTTCGAAGCCCCGTTTTGCTGCCTCTATGAATCACTCTACACACGGATCTATATGTATGTAGATACGTGACCGCACACTTGTATATACAGGTGATTCTACCTGTACGTACGTGCGTACATATGGGTGTAGATGTATGTGTGTGTTCAACACGTGTACGAGCTGTAGCTGCGCTCGCTTTGTGAAGAAGTTGCTTTGTAGATGCGCACCTGCAGTGTGCGTGCGCACCGCTGCCGTTTGCATGCTGGGAAGCCGCCTTGGGGTGCCGCAGCCACACACGCGTTTTTTCTCGTGCGGGAACAAAGAACTTCTCTGTAGACGCAGATCCTTTGCTAAAACGTCTGATGCAACACGCAACAATTGCCCATTCGTTTTTGTTTCTCAGAAAGTTCTAACGGCGACGGGCCCACAAAAATTGAGAATTTGGATCTATTCGGGGTCCCAAATGAAAACATGGAGGTACGTTTCCGTAGGCACTCAGCGACAGCGCCTGCACACTTCCAACGAGCAACAGCGGCAGCGCAGGCAGCACGAACGCATGTGGAACAGCACCAGCAGCACCACGTGCGGCAGTACAGCGGTGCAGGAGCCAGTCACAGGGGCCGTCGCAGCACGGGCAGCGCGTCAACCAGGAGCACTTGCACGCGAGAGGCAGCAGCAGCGCAGCAGCAGCGAGAACACGCAAAACAAGCAGCGTCCACGTCGTCGTGCTAGGGGTTTCAAATCTCTCTGCCGCAACAGGCGATGCCAGCCACCCACAGCAGCTGTCTTCTGGCACTATTCATACGTGTGCACCTTCCGATGAAGGTACACACACACGTGTGTACCTCTTCGTGTGTGTACGTGTTCGCCTGAAATGGAGGGAGACACACTCCACCAGTAGTTCCGCAGTAGTGGGAGCCCGTCTCACGAAACCTGCTGCTGAGGTTCCTGCGACCCGACATCTTTTTCATCGCCTTTGAAACGAGGAGCTGCGGTTGATTTTACACACTTGGAAACACTTTCACCGACCACGTTCAGCTGCCAAGAACACTGCTTCCGCATTCAGCGCTGTTGTGCGTGTGTATCAAACCCACTGGATACGGTTTCGCTACGCACTCTGTTCTCGAACACTCACCCGCTCACGGAAGCACAACAGGGTGCTACGTACACCCCGCGCGCGGTACACTACGGTCGCCTGAGAAGTAAGCGTCTACAAGCGTGCCGCTGTGCGTGAAGCACGGCAGCGCGGTGTGCCTTTAGAGATGTGTAGGCATATGGCTTAATAAACGGAAGAAGCCAGTGCGAAAAGCTGTAGCAAGTTTTTGCACGCCTTCGTTTTGCGCCGTGACGCAGATGAAGGAGTGGAAGCCAGTGAAAGAAAATGAGCGGCTGGCACCGAACGACACGTGAAAACGATGGCATACGCTACGGTGGCGGGGACCGCCGCTTCAAGGTTTGCCCGAAACAAAACGCTATGCGGAACCAAACCACACACCCCAGCGACAGGGGTTGCTGTGCCTCCGCGTGAAAGAAAATGACGGTTTCCGCACCAGGATTAGAAATCACAGTGTCCCCGTCGATTGAGCATAATGGAACTTTCGAACATGCTTTGAATCCGAATCGATGTCGAAAAAACGTAAAAAGGTAATGTAGTGTCTGGGAAGACAAAATGCCGGGTCGTCTTCTACCTCTCACTGCTACGTAAAGTACAAGGAACTTGGCCTGAGTGCCGCCTTCTCTCTGCGCTGAAACATTGCTGACTGGACAGAGAAGAGTGTTATAATGTACTGTTTACCTGCGCTTTAGTGCTCAGAAACCAAACACGTGACGCAGAAAGTTCTCCGGCTCTTTCGCGATGCCAGTAGCTGCGTGTGCGAAGGAACTTTTCTGCCGAGTGTTCTGCGGCAAATAGTAATGTGCATTCGTTCTGCGGAGACGAGAGCAACTATCCAGTGTCTCAAAAGCCGTCAGTACTCGTGCCGAGAGCTTTCTATGTGCTGTGAGTGAATGAACATCTGCTGCGTACCGAATGCGGGGCTTTTCTCAATGGCGTCGGACACTCCTATTCGCTGCCTGCAAATGTATTTAGTCTTCGTTGCTCGCGTCGATCTCCACTTTATGCTGCGTCTTCAAAAACGTCCTGGCTGCCGGAGAGTGAAAGCAGGTCTTTGCTGACGGTAAAGATGACGAGGACCGCGGTACTCTGTCAAAGGCTTACCTCTACCGTGTTTGCATGTGACATTCGAACGTCTTATCTACCACGTGCTTCGCATCCTGTGCTTTACCTTGAATGTCAGACGGCGCTGAAACTGCCGTCAATTGCACCGCGCACGCATTGCTTGTCTATGCATTCTCGGTGTACACACATGTTTACATCTGTGTATCAGTGCGTACACGCCTGCCTTGCCGTTTTTTCATCTAGACGTGAAGCTCGCAGACTGCTCGTCCGCATCGCGCACACACGTTAGCGTTCCTTACTGAAGCGCAAGTTTACAGCCACTGACATAATGGTGTGAGTATGAAAAGATTCACCCTAATACACGTGGCCAGAGGGAGGTGTGCATGTCTTCCCTATTATAGGCATTGCCGTACCCCCCGTTTTTGCTGTTGAGGCTACATTATATAGCTTATTTCATTGTCGGTTCGCTCCCCCCTGTAAATACTCACGCGTGGCAACCACGTGACATGCCGGCTCTTTCAGCAGCCATCCTTCCCCGTATCAACCCGTCGACGCTCACCAGGAAAAAAGCTTCAGTCCCTGGGCAGACTGCAGGTGTCCATCGTACTCTCCTGCAGGACGGTTACCTGAACTTTTAAAAGGGAATTTTATATCGCTTCCTCTGTTTTCATCAAAGCGTCCCCCAAGGGACTTGCGTCAAGGGTACAACGAAAAGGTTGTTATAAAGCGAATGGACGAACGTTCTTCGTTATTGGAAAACAGTAGACGGCAAGCTCACATCACCACCAAACGATCTCGCGTGGATGCGTGCAAATACGCAATAAGGCCTTGGGAGTGCAAAGATGTGCCCAGTATGATCTGCAGCACACAATTCAGACCTGACCAAATATACTGCACAAAGTCATCGTGATGAAGGAGGCAGAGGAGGATAATGCTGTCACATTGTTTATTTGTCTTCGTTGTTGTCATCGTCCACTCCGACGCGACGGACACATACAGCAGTTGTAGTGAGTTGTACTACTTCAGCTCTATCGCCAATAATTAAGCCGGGGAAAGTCGTTTTGTTCTATACCCGTTCCTGCTATAACGTCGCCGCCGCCCTTCAGCAACTGGTACAGCGTGCCTCCGCAGGCGCGAGTATTATGGGAAAGCCCCGCGACAAAATTTCCGTAACATCACCACACGCGTGCGCTGAAAAGAACGGAAGTCGAGTGCAGGGGATGACTGGCACCCATTACAAGCAACAGGGCAACCCTGACTAAAGCGGCTTATAAGTCCCAATTATCTCCTCAGCTGCGGAGTCGAACAACACCACGCGCGTGTAATTCGAGTACAAGAGAAGTCTCCCGATCACGCAACCGCTGCTGTACCTTCAGGCCGACGAACGTCCACCGTTGCTGACGGAAAAGTCCTGCAGGCGAAGGTGCCTACTGCAAGCACACGAGCGCCTTTCATCATCTCAAGACGTCATTGTTCGCTATGCGTTCCTAGGAAGCCCAGTCAGAATTCGATACATTTATTAGGATCTCGCTCTCGTCCGCCTCTACTTCTACGCCTTCGCTTATCGGTTGTTCAAACTCTGCTTCTTCCCCGGGTGCTGGCTCTCCTGCGCCCTGCTTCTGGCTGTACATAGCTGCTCCTCCTCCTGCTGCTGCTACCAATAGGACAGCTCCAATCACACCACCAGCAATAAACGCGCCGTTTCCGCCCCCCTCTTCCTTATGGGTGTCTTCACCACGTCCCGTCCCTTCTGGTGCTGAGCCTGCTTCTTGTCCTGCTGCTCCACCACCAGCTGTTTCTCCTCCCTTCCCGCCCGCCATATCTGCCGCTTCTTCTACCCCGGTTGCTCCTTCTGCCCCGCCTGGTAGTCCTCCTTCCCACTCCGTTCCTGGGGGGACCACTCCTTCCCCAGGCACTCCCCCTCCTGACTCGGATTCCTCACCTTGGGCTTCTGTTTCAGAGCCCGCTGTTCCTCCTCCCTCAGGCAGAGTAGAAGAAGGCGCCGTTTGTGGCATAGTTTCTGCTGCTTCCTGATCTGTCGACGTCCCCGGAGAGGGTATTAATCCTCCTGCTGATGGGCCTGCGGTTTCTTGAGCGCACTCTGGTCCACCATCGGCTGCTGCTGTGACGGTAAAGCCGCTGTTGCAAGTGCATTCTCTCTCCCCATCTGGCCCTATAGCGCACCCTCTGACACCTCCTTGGGGCCCGCATGCATCACCATTGCATACGCCTCCTTCAATATCAGCCACGCACGTCGGGTTGCCATCACCCCCTTGGATAGTACTGTGGTATCCAGGTGCACAAATGCATGTGTATGTTCCACCCAGAGGCACGCAGTGATGTCCTGGTTGACACGGATCATCTGCGCACACCGCATCTGCACCGCTGGCACACATCTGCCGGCCGTTGAGGTATACAGCGGCAAAACCTGGGCTGCAGATACACGCATAGCCTTCATCTGTAAAAAGACACTTCCCCGACCCAGGAGCACCACATGGGTATCCTGCACATGCGCCAGTTGTCTCACCTACATCGGTGGGCTGTACTTCTGTTGCTTCGCCGCTCGGTGATTCACTACCACCAGAGCTCTCTTGCGAATAATCGCCACTTTCTGGTGTGGTCACTGGGGGAACCAGTGACGACACTGGGGGAACCCAACCACTACCACCAAAACTGCCTTGCGGATAATCGCCACTTTCCCATGTGGTCACTGGGGGAAGCCAACCGGCCTCTCCTCCCTCGTGTGTTGGTTCGCCCCCTGGAGTCCAACCGCTTCCTTCGTACGTCCTGTCTCCTGGTTCGCGTCCTTCAGGTGTGTCTTCATTGCGCACACACGCTGCGCCTGAGGGTAACAGGTACGCAGTGAAGCCTAGACTGCACCTGCAGATGTACCCTGGGTCTGCATCAATGCAAGTGCCCGCTCCGCTTTCGCCACAGTATTCGTCGCGACACTGCTTTGCATCTGTCCCTCCGTAGTCTGCAGAGAACGATAGCTGGGGATAGCTGTATACCCCTATAAGAAGAAGAAAAGGTACAGGCCTCAACAGCCGCATAGTGAAGAACAGGCAGAAGCTACACAATAGTTATATGCATGCGGAGAAAACACACACAGATTTCTCGTAGCTCGCATTCACTTTCCTAGAGGCGACGAATATGCGACGCTGGGGAGAAATCAAATACTGCTGAAACCTGCGAAGGCTGCGACTGTGTACGTCGCACGGAGAGGTCACAACAACAACACTTAATTGTCCGACGCTGTACTGGTCAGACTTTTCTGCGCATTTCACCTACAGCTGAAGCAATGGTGGCTCTCGAAGCGGCGCAGCCTGCTGTTCACCTGTTGGATACAGCTGCGGTAGTCGAAGAATACCAGCAGCAGGGGCGCACGGAAAGCAAAGCACAAGCATCAGAAAAACAAGTGGGAAGACCTCTCCGCTTAAAATAAAATCTGCCCGATACCAGCCTTGGTCGTACGATGGCCTAGTCCAACCGCGGCGTGCGCAGAGACCAGACAAAAGGCGAATCCACCGCATCCATGTCACTCCGAAACATACCCAGATACCCCACTAACACGCCATAAAAGTTTTTTAAAACGCTTGAACCTCAACCTAAGACCAGCCGAAAACACGAAACTTCGTGTCAAACAACTTAAGTAGCGGGCCTTGTTGCTGGAAACGGGAAGGAATCAGCCTCAGTCTCACGCGTCTCTTTGCCACTGAACATCTCTCGAAAGCTGCGCTGCGGCTGGGTGAGTACGTCCGCTAGGGGTACGCTGTGCGCCTGTTCTGCAGCTCGTCTCGTTTCCAGGGAACGAAAGTAGCAGCAGCACCTGCTGGCACCGACACTCTATCTGCAGCCGTACTAATGGCCGGTGCGATGCAGTGCGGGGATTGATTACTGAATACCTCCCGCACTCGAAACGTGACCAGCAACGAGGTCCGGGAGTGAAACGGCTACACTTCGACGCAGGTACTGCCATTGGTTATTTGCTACGTGGGTGTCTGTTACGGGTGTCCTACTGATCCTGTTGCTGCCACTGCACCGGTTAACGGCAGTCGGATGTGTCGATACTGCTGCTGATGCTGGTGACTGCACTACCAATGTTGCTCACGTTACGGTCACTGCTACTGCTGACTCAACTGTTGATGCTGGTGCTGCCAAACTACTCCTGATAGTTATCCGGCCGCTACTGCGCTGCTTTTGCTGCAACTAATTCTGCTGGCATGCTGCTAATGCAAGTGTGATGTGTCATCCGTGCTGGCGCAGCTGCCATCGATTCTGTCAAAACCATCTTTCATTTCCCTCTTTGCTGTGGCCTACTCTCAACGTCCAGTTTCGCTGGCGGCTTACCGCCTAAGCAGCCTTCTCTTTTGCTCTAAATATCAGTTGGCACTGTTGCTACTGTTGTGCCAGCTTACCACGTAGCTCATGTGCTAACTGTGTGGCACAATGCATTGAACTGAGGGAGGATGACCACTAGCAGCTGAACTAACCGTGCTTCCGATGAGTGAACGCCGAAGCTTGAAACTGCACCTTCATTCTTCGTCGCTAGCTAGTACGTGGAAAAGCAGGAACTTTTACGTTGATGTTTTGCGTTCCTCTTCAATCAAGCTCACACGGCGCGAACGCAGAGTTATTTGTCCGTCACCCTGCTGCACGAGTAAGGTGCAAATCTTCCCAGCCACCTCCCTCGTGGCAGAAGCACACTTCCCAGTCAAGGTGCGCGGAGCGGAAGAACCCTCAGCTACACGCATTACCTCTTTTCCAGACACAGACGACTTTTTTTCGCCAGCGTTGTGTTGCCTTCCTAGACAGCCTCCGTAAAAGCACAGTGAATAATTACATATTTAGCTTGCCAGTAAGCAACACTTTGAATGTGTTGATATCGGTGATCTCCGTGGAGAAAGGTAAGAGACTTTCGTAGCTTGGGTGTTGGCGGTGTCACCTGTCTCAAACAACTCCTACCATTCAAATACCCTTGCACTTACGAAGCGCCGATGAACAAGATGCGTCCGTGGCACTGGCGCTACATCGGCCTGTTGCATCTTACTGAACTGCGCAGTCCGCAGACACGTTTCGAGACTACGCACGTATACTGTTTTGCAGGTGGATATATGAGTACTGGTAGTGGTGTATCTGTGTGCACGTATGGTCAGCGACTAGGAAGGAGGAGACGAAGGATTGCCTGCAGAGCAACGTAGAGCGCTGGAGTTGTGGCAGTATGGAGCTGTTTGATCCAGGTTGATTGACCGTACTTTCTCGATTCTGTTCTAACACTTTGGAATTATGACAATTTTATAACGTGTAGCTGGACTGCTACCTACTCAGTACAGCTAAAATTATATTCTTTGACCGAGCCCCACGTATGTACACGAGTTTATGTACCTATAGTGAAGCGGATATGATACACTGTGGAGTTAGAGCTCGTTAGCCAAAGTGCACACTGGAGCGCTTCTGCCTAAACGTGTGCATTTGTGCTTGTAGAGATATGCGCATGTACATATACATATGTAGCGCTTCAATGGTACACGAATGGCAGTGAAGCGATGAGCACCCTATAGGACGTGGCACATGCCGCTGTCTCTTTGCTTCGTAGCTCCATGTAGAAGTGCATGAGAGGCGTGGGGAGACATCACATTTGTAAACATCCAAATAGGTTGCAACAGAGTTGGATTTGTTCGCCTTTCTTTCGTCGCCTCTTTGGTGTAGACCCCTTGTACGGCAGCGTGTACACCGGTCAGGTGTTTCTTCAGAGCACACCAGCGTTCGACCAAAGCAACCCCAAAGAAGTTTTCTTTGTACAAATCTCCTTTAGTCACACGAAGTCAAATCTACTGCCAAACCACTGGAAGTTGTTTTTACTTTCAAGTCGCTGTCTTCCCGCTACATTCGCGACGCAACTTTACGACTACACTTTTCTTTATCCTTGCGGGAAAGCAGAAGCCATGTTTAAGTGTGGGTTGTCCGGTTTTCCACTTGCTAGGCAAGCGGAGGCAGCTTTCGTCTTCATGTGATTCTCTGCTTCACGGAAGCAGAGGCAGGGAACATTTGCTACGTAAGCGGGGGCAAATTTCGCCTTCAAACGTTTCCTTACTTTACGGAAGCGGAAGCAGAGGACTATCTCGCCCTGCCAAGGACGTATGACGCGGCCTTCAGACAAAGGGAATCTGTTCTCTCGTAAAAAACTGAGAGTTTACTGTCTGCAGAAGTTCTGGGGCAACCCTATAGTAGGGGTTGGACTGAGTAGATGTGCTCGAGGCTGTTTCTGCGGAAATCTCTTGCGTATACACCTATTTGGTGCAACGAGCATTTTCTGGGGGACAGCGTCAATCATATAAAACCCTCATGATATAATGTTGCAGAAGGAAGGCACACTAAAAGTTGAAAAATGTTTTACAGACTGTTCTTGCGTACCCTCCTTGCAAGTAAGATGCCAGCGCTTGCAAGTGTCTCAGATGTATTTGAGAGATTTCAGGTTTTTGTTCCACACTGTGGACATCCACCCTTCACGCGATTTCTACCTTACAAATATAACACGCAGAGAGTGCAATCGAAGCGCAGTTCTTCCACTCTACCAGGTTTAGGAGATCAAGTTTGAGTGCCCAGTTCCTCTACCAGGTTTGGGAGATCACGTTAAATTAAATGCAGCTTCTATCATTCAAAAGTACACAGGTAACGCGTAGAGGAGAACGCCTTACTAAGATATGCTCCCCTTTACTAGCATTGTCAACCTGATTATTTGCGTCTAGTGTACACGTGATTACCTCTGAGTACGGACCTTTTCTATACATATCATATATGTACTGGGTACATCGCCGCATTCCCGGTTGCACGGCAGGGCTATCGCCTGCGAGCGCGTGAAAGCCGCAGTACAGTGTCTCTAGTCTTATGCAGGGGACCACTGGCAGCAATAAGTGGAGCTGGGCGGAAAACAAACACCACATATGGCCAAAAAGCACTTCACGTGAAGAGTTACCTCTTCTCCGCACGCTTCCGCAGAACTGCTTGCAAAAATCTATGTACTGCGTTAATACACACGCACGCACCCTCGTACGTACAGTGGTCTACGTGGGTACACGTGGTAGCGGCAGAGTGCTGTGGGTACACGTGGTAGCGGCAGAGTGATGTGTGCCTGTTAGTTCTCACACAATATGCATATAAGTGCACACGTAGGAGCTTATCACATGCATTAGGACGGACTACCTGGAACGAGCCGTACGTGGCTATACGCAGTTCTGCGCAACTGAACCACAGCTGCTGTTTTGGCTGTGTAGTCTTCTCGCACAACAAACAGGTCCTGGAGTGAGCAGCAGTGCAATGAAGTGGCTCATTCCGTAGCATGCACATACACGGGATACAGGTACTGGTGGGCCCCTCTTCACACATGTACGCAGATAAAAAAAAGGCAACTTAAAACCCCATTTCTTTACTCTGCTTGGCGTGTACCCTACAAGATTTTCTCAAGTCCGCTTACGGATGGAATCTCAACTTCAGCAGGCTACATAGCACTGCCTGCCTCTGCATCTTTTGGAAGACGGGGGAGCTGCGCTGTAGCACCCGCGAAATGCAATATGAATCGGGCGTAGATCTCCCTAAAGGTTATGCATCGTGTGTTTACGTTGCGCTTAACGGATGCGATATAGGTCTGGTGTAGGATTCGCATAGTTTACACATGGTGCGTATAGTTCACGCATGGTGCATATAGTTCACGCATGGTGCGTTTACGTTGCATTTAAAGCCCCTAGCTGGGTAGCACAGAAAGAGTCATTGAAGACAATGGGGAACGACATTCAGATTTCTGTGCAGTGCGCAACCGTGTGCACCGCACAACCCCAGAAAACCTCTCTATGTAGATGCGTGTACAGGTACAAACAGGCACTTGGATAAAAGTGTCATGAACAGCACGTAGGCGCAGAAGACGTACGACGAGATTCATATACATAAATAAACCCACCCTACCTGCGTGTTCACGAGGATGTACCTACCACACACGTGTATATGTATACTTGAACAATTTCGCGACTTTTATTTGTATACAAACAACATAGATTCGCACCTACGCAGATGTACTCATCTGTTATGTTTTGTTCCGAAAAGCTGGTGGAGCTCTTTCGTACACTCAGTGAACGGGAGCACACTTCCTTCTGAGCACGCACGCCGCAACCAGAACGTATGCTCGGCAGCCCTGCAGGCAAACACTATTCTTCCGTGCGTCTCCGTGTATCTGACGACGGCATAAAATACATAAATCGTGCGCTGTTAGTGTATCTTGGTGTATCTGACGACGGCATAAAACACGTAAATCGTGCGCTAGTCCTTATCAATTGCGTAAAGATTCTCAACGGCGTTTCAGTGCATAAATAGCCAAGAACTGCGTACACATGTTTACGTGTATATATATGTATATGCACAGATAGGTGTATTTGTACGCAGCTGCACGAAGGCGCGAATCTGTACCCTTATACACGTACGTCAAGATACGTAAACAGGGTGCTAGATACGCTGCGCATGTATACGTGGGTGGGTATGTTTGCATTGTGTAGGTACATCTGTTCTGATTTGCACCATCCTGTTACATACACGTGAATCACCATCTGGAAGCTATCCACTGCACAAAATATAACACAGCGCTGGCTCGCTTTTGTCAAGTGCGGGTGTGCACCTTAAACCTGTAAATACAGCAAGCCGCACACACACAACGGCATCGTGTATATACGACTCGCACCACATATGGGTTAATGCAAGACAAGTGTACATGGGGTACACACACATAGATATCTAATACACGTTGGCATTCTCAAACAAAGTATTTTCAAAAAGCGGGACAACTAATGTAGGCGCATCAATATATATATATATATATATACATACATTATGTACGTACAAAGAATACGCTGCCGTCGCTGAAGGCCTTTCTGTTCTCTGTACACGTCCGCATATGTACGAATAACATCGTGACAAGGTGAACATGCGCCTACGTTTGGATGGAAGATTGTCTTGCTCACATCTGCATATAGGTCCCATCTGCGTAGTATGTGAGCCGCACGTTTGACTTGTCCTTTACAACAATAATTCACTTTCTTAGGTGCGGGAGGACCCACGCGCAAAACTCTGCCCACATACAATATATCCGGCTACGTCCGTCTGCTTAACTTTCCTTTCTGCATGTCATCTGTATAAGTTTCTCTGCAAAGCAGGTATAAATGTCTCATTAAAAGTAAACAAAACACGGAGGTCTACATCTGTAGAATCCCAGTATTTCCCCGTCGACAGCCATCCTGAAATATTTTCTTTGTCATATATATATATATATATCGGTGATACAGGACGCTCGTGTGCACTGCTGTAGCAGTGTCTGTTGCCGTTAACGGCGGCCAAAGATGTAGTGGCATGTAACAGTTTTACACCTCTATATCTTATATCGAACAAGAATCACAGAGAGACTTGTGCACTCTCAGCAACATGATCTACCACTCGGCATTCGTTGAACAGAATAGGCATACACGTGCACACATGTTTGCACAGAGATGTACTTGTAGACAAATTGACACAGATCGCTGTACGCTGACATTTGTATGCAGCCGCTTCTTATCTGTCCTACCACACACAGAGATAGACTCTGCAGTATCACTGCATGCACCACTACCAAGACATACACGTATGCAGCGATGCCTGTGCCAGCGTGCGTATGTGCGGATGTGTGTCTCTCAAGGTGGCAGCTGATGTACCTGTTTCCTTACGTATATTTGCGTGCTGTTGTTTGCCAACTTGTTCAGTCAGACAGAAAAACGAGCAGGCACACGCACCCCGTACACACATATATGTATATCTGAATAAAGATACGAATATAGTACGTACAAGTTTAGTTAGTAGGTGTGTCACCCTGTGTATTTTGTCAATTCTTCTTCCGCCCGCGTACTTCCGTATACACCCCTGTATCTCTATATAGACACATATGAACACATATGTGCTTACCCAGATATCCCTGTGGACGCACACAAGTACACATAAAAAACGGACGTCTAAGTTACAGACTATGCGAGACCGTTTCTTTTTCTCTTCCGCGTACACGAGCAGAGACGACGTAACGTGTATATACGTATACACTATTCTACCTCTGTATTCACAGAGAGTTACACGTGACACACCTATGTATATATATACATTTGACGCACGTATGTATGTGTATACACACCTGTACTTGTCTACGTCTACTTGTATAGGCATACGCTTAGGTGTCATCCCCATTCTCTAACTGTTCCAGCCACTGCAAACGAGTACAGGTTTACCAGCATTTCGTAGGCGACCTGGCAGGCATCTGGTATACTTCCTACACGAAGCTCTATGTCATGTCGCTGCGTCTCTTAAGCTGAAAAGAGTTCAAGTTGACGGCTCTTCCGTTCATCACACATTTTCCGACTGATTTCCCTCCGTTGAGCGGTCTGCGCGCGCATGCGACAACGACGTCGCGACCTCACGCACGCAGGATCGATCAGCAAGGCGAGGGAGAAAAGTGAGAAGCATGTGACGAGGCGTCTACGGAAGTTCACTTTTCTTTGCATTTTCTGCCTTCCTACAAAGCAAGAAATAATGGACGCACACTGCAATAAGAGGCACACTGGGTGAGAAAGTAAAGAAAACCGACGTTGCACGTGACCGAATAAAGTCGCGCGCCGAGAGCAGAGCGAGGAATTGTGCGGATATTTTCCCTTCAAATTGCTCTTTACATGTGTGAACGAAGAAAAGTCACGCAGGTCGACATGTGTCTACACTTTCTGCAAGTGAACAGACACGTTTCACTTGCCAGTCGTAGATTCAGTCCACCACGCTTCACTTCTGTGGCACGGCTTCCTCACCTGTGTAGGGAATCGTTTCACGCACACTTGCATGGGTCTTACTGAGAGGTGATTCCGTCCTTCTAAATTATGTACCCGTGTGTGCTTTGCGAGAGCGTATAAGCACGGGTGGCGGCTTCTGTGACTTTCCGTCTCCCTCTCTTCTTGTTTACCGTGGAAGCAATACACACTATAGAGTCTTTTCCCGTGGCTCCTCCGTATTGTTAATGATGTCAGTACTGAAGTGGTGTTCTCTTTTCGTTTCCTTGCGACCGTTTCGAAGCGCGATCACTGAAGTGGCCCTCTCTTTGTGTTTACTTGCTTTCGTTTCCAAGACATTGGGGCGGGTGTGTAAGATGCCGCTGCGTTGTGAAGAACGCTTGCACTTGCTACCCATAGAGAGGATGGCGACCGTGCCCCGCGCCTGCATACCTCTATTATGAGAACTTCTCTGATCTGCCGCAGATCCCTTCTTTTCTAACCTCCTGCCTACGTCTTTTTCTCCTCTGCCCTCGTGGAAGTGAAGTTCACTGCAAATCCGACGTTTCGGCGTTATTACCCTCTTGGGTGGTAGTAGGAAGGACGCACGCCTCTGCGGCTCTGGCGGCAAATCTCTACAGGCGCCTTTTTTTTGGACGTGAGGCCCCTCTGTGTCTACCTGCGTGGAACAAGACTTCCTTGTTTCAAAAACGCCTCTGACCTATTATCCGTCGCTGCTCTCCCCTCCACGGGTCATAGATCTACTGCAGCAACAGAAGCACTACCTATGCAGACGTGTACACGCGTGTAAAGACACACTTCTATATGTATAATCTTATACCTAAATACTTGCGCATACATACATGGATAGAGAGAGAGTGAGAAAGAGACAGAGGGGGACATGGATGTATGTATGTATACACATATGAAAGCCGACACACGTGTGAATTTTCAAACCTGCGTGTAGCTGGTGTGACGGAAGAAGACACACAAGTGGAACTGCCGTTTGCATTTCGGCCTATGGATCAAGAAGAACGCGGGTGTAGCCCCATAATATTCCGACTATGTATACATCTTATCCATGTACGCGTGCTTTCACAGAAGTATACACATATTCGTACATACGCACATGTATGTATTTGTCCTGCATGGGCATTCGAATACATATACACGTACAAATAAGTGTGTAAGTGGGTGTGCGTGCATGCGCCTCATGGTCCACACGTATTCAAGTAAACCTAGTTCTGCATAAACTCGTATCTCTTCATATCTTGCTGTTCTGTTGCACACAAACGTACATAGATATATATACGTATGAATAGGTGCGGATGAGTTCGTGGGTCTACAGACAGAGACAGACGCGTATTTTTGTCGGCTGTGTAAATATATTTGCATTTTTGATGTTTGCTGCATATGCAAGCGCATCTTGAGAAGGTGAAGGAAAATCAGCGGCCGTCTCACTTTGAAGCAGCGCCAGCCCGCGTATGTGCGCGCAAACAGCCGCGTCGGAGTAGCGCCGGCAGCAGCCCAGGACACCACCCCCTACGACTACCACACCTCTCCTTTCCTCTCCTTTCTTCTTAGCCATTTGTTTCTGCGTCCGCCGACAGAACTTCTCTTTTGGATGCACTCATTTCCAGAGATTCGTTGTGCAACCCCAAGCCTGTCTGCAAACTCGTATTCATCTACTGCGCGAGTGCGTAACTCTCGGCGGAACAAACACGCCCTTGTGTCTCTCCGCTCTTCTGCTGCTCAGAATTCTTCTCAACAGACACGCACCGGACTAGAAGCAGATGTCTTTTCAAGAAACGCTATTCTAGACATCTACTGATACATGTATATATATATATATGTGCGTGTCCACATACACGTGTATATGTGTACACTGCCCTTGAGTAGTTTCCCCCCCCTATATGTACGTATATATATAACATTCACATCTGTTTATCTGCGTTTCTTTTTCTGTCTCTCAGTAGATGTACAATTGTAGGCGAGCACTGGCTCTGCAATTCTGCGTGTCTCTGTGCAGACGATCCCCCGGACGTAGCTTTCTTTTTCTTTCTCTTAGTCTCTTCCACTACTTCGTGTCTACATGTAGTGCATGCATGCATGGACGTACATACTGATGCACCTGCGTGTATGCCTACACATGCGTGGGTGTCTCTAGGTACGTCGCGGCTGCTGCTGACGGGTGTGTGAGCAAAAACGAACTCTGTGCGAAGAATGTCCGACGCTCGAAGGAGGGTGCTCCGAGCCCCTCTGCTTGCGGAGAGGAGTTTCTCACTTTAACTTTCTTCACGAAGACCCGCGTCTTCCCCCGTCTCGTACGAGGCGTACACACATATAACTCCTGTCTCTCTCTGTGCCTCCGCGCGGCGGCCTTTCCGCGTGTGTCGTTGCATTCTGCCCGGCCCGTTTCTCCGTGTCTCCACCCGCACAGAAGCGAGCGACTCTTCGTCGCCCTGTCTGTCTTCTCCCCCCTCTTTTTCACGGGGTCTCTCATTTACTTTCCCCTTCACTCTCTCCCATTTGCTGCTCCCTTCTGCCACCCTCTCTTTTTCTCTTCGCACATTTGCGCGGGTCTGAAGCCGGCACCCATCGTCGCACAGGACGGAGACGGGGACGCCTGCGAGAGACGGGGACGCCTGCGAGAGACGGGGAGACACCTCCCGTGACGTCTCCTCACGCGCCGTTCTGGCCGTCCCGCGCGTCGCTGTGTTGCAGGGCGCCGGGGGGACACGGGCGCACGGTCTGCAGCGGCTCTTGAAGACCGCAGAGAGTGACCACAAACGTACGGGCATTTGTCTGCTGTATTTCTGCTGGACAGGAGAAGCTCCCGTGAGTTCACCCGTGGCTGCTTCTCTAATATTGGGATAGATACTGCATGCAGGCCGGGCCCCGACGTCCCCACATGCACGTTTGTGTAAACTTGTGGCTGCGCATGTGTGTCTGTGTCTGTGTCTGTCTGTGTGTCTGCTTCTCTCTGTCGCCAGTCTTTTTCCGTTTGTCTCTCTGTATATTTGCCTGTGATGAGTTTTCTGTTGATCCGAGTGCGTGTGTAGGTGGGCATGCGTGTGCAGTTCGGTACTTGGATTTGTGTGCGTGTATCTCTTGCTGCTGGGGTCGCCACATGTGTGTGGAGAGCGAGCAAAGTAGCGTGACGTAGTCTGCGGCAGCGGCGTTTGTTTCTTTTTGATGTAGACGAGAAGACTGCACATTCCTGGGAGCTTCTTAATTGAAGAAGAAAGGTGCGGGAGGTGGGGACCGCGACGGACGAGAGCCGCTGGCTAGCAGCACCGTTCCGGGTCCTGCAGTCACGCTCCCCTGCATGCGAGAGGCTGTGTTGTTGCCGTTCTACTTCTTGTGGATATTGGGGCGGGGGGCACACAGGAGCGCGACTCAAATTTATTTCTTGCTGCGACCTTCTTCAGTGTATTTACTCTTCATTGATCTCCTTGCCTTCAAGCACACATTTCCCTCTTTTTTCTTCCGTCGTTGGGCCCCTCCGCTCTCCGTTCCCCTCTCAATTTCCATTCGTTTTCTCTTTTCCCTCTCTTCGTATGCGCCTCTCCTCTTCCTCCGGCGCGTCCCTTTCTCGCTCTTTGCTTTTCTTCTGTCGGTCCCGTCTCTCTCCACGACGTGGAGAGTGGCCCTCTACTACCCCTTTCAGCTGGAAGAAGGCAGCAGCGCAATGCAGGCCGCCGGAGCAACCCCCACCCCCGCAGCGGCAGCAGCAGGAGATGCGCCCTCTCGGCTGTTTGACTTTGCTTTCCACGCATTCCGTCGTTCTGTAGACAACTTCTGCGGCTCGTTTGCTGACGAGGCTGCTGCCGCAGGGGACTCCAGCAGCAACGCAGGCGGCGGCGGTCGGCCCAACGGAAGCGACAGCAGCGCCAGCAGCAGCGAAGACGTTGGCCAAAGCAGCACCAGCGGCAGCAGACGGAGTGCCTTCCAGTCCCTGCAGCTGCCAGCGGAAGTGCTGCAGGCGCTTGCTGCTGCAGGTGATTTGCAGCAGCTGAACGAAGAGTACAGCAGCAGCAGAAGCGCCGCAGCAGCAGGGACAGAAACCCAAGGCAGCACTCGAGAAGTGCGAGCAGGAGCAGCACCAGGGGCACGGCAGCAGGACGTGAGGACGGAAGAACTCTTGCTTTGCATGCGTCACTGCGCCCGACTGGCCGAGCGCTGTGCGGTCATTTCCCCCAACGAAGAGCTGGACGATATCCCCACAAGAAATTTAAAGTACACAGACACAGACTCCTGTTCTCCCGTTTTTCCCTCTTGCTGGTCGCACCTCGTCTCTTCACTGTCTCCCAGTGTGTCTCTTTCCCGGTTCGGACGTATTACCTGCGTGCTTGCCTTATACCCACGTAGCACAGGAGTGGACTTTTCCATATTATATGTGAACGTGCCTGCAGCCATCCTCCTCACGCCTCGGATGTAGAGAGTTGCTAATTAGAATTGGAGAACCTGCACTTGTGGTGCTCGTTTTTATGTATGAAAATAGATATAAAAGTGTATGTATATATGTATATATATGCATGGAAGGATGCACCAGTGTGAGTGTGGATTAAGAGAGAAAGAAAAGTAAGGAGCGGGTTTTTAAGTATGTGTGGCCGTCTACTACATACGTATGTGTGCTAAGATGGGCCCACGTAAATGGGCAGACAGATACGTAGCAATTTTCGCTTTCAGGCTAGAAGCTAGACTCCTTATCAGTTAACCTCCTTACTTTTGTAAACTCACCAGGCATGCAATACCCCACGTGGGTGTACGCACATCCCACGCTGAAGTGTATATAAACGTCACAGAAAAGGGGAAATCCGCTGGGTTCGAGTTCACGTATGTTTCACAGCCTTCTGTATCCAGCGCTCGCTAAGATATAGACACACACACTGCATCTGCTGGGCTGTACTTAAAATTGCAGAAGCTAAGGTGTCTGTACACCGCACCAGCAGGAGGTTACGTGCACAGGCTTCCGCCTCGCAGGACGTACCCCCATTACTAGATCTATACACTTAAGTAAAGATGTGACTAACCTACTTACCAGTGTCATATATCGATATAAGCAGCGGTGTATCCTTACCTACGTATCACCACCACAGTGAAAATCTAGGCTCTGTGTGCTTGATTGTCCGTCAAGATGTACGCACGGTGTAGTGCGTACATCTAACACGCGCAGATGCGCACGCAGCCCACCTGTAGGGTGTTTGTACACCCCGTATGCTCGGGTGTACCCGCACCCTGCAGAACTTGCTATAGTTGTGCTCTCGCAGAGCTTCGCTGTCCACGTACTTTACAGGCTGTTGCGTACGTTCACCGAGCACGTTCGAGTGTCTGTACACCCCAGGTGGCCAGATTTTCAAAAGGAGGTTTGCAGCAGCAGCCTGCTACTGCTGCGGGTTTCCCGTCGCAAGAGCTTGTCCCTGCCGTGCTGGTCGGTATACGAACAGGATAGATATTCAGGTGTTGCTCCGCTGTATCGCTGTGGATGTCTGAGTAGCTGCAGGAGTTTGCTTCCGTTTTCTGCACTGGACCTGGCTGGGTGTACATACACCTGAGTTCTTGAGTTCACGCACCCAGTATACGTGGTGAACTTGACTCCCCGCCAACTGCGGAAAAGACGCATGCGTTTGCATAGTTGTCCTTTTTAAAACAGCACCGTACAGAGGGAGGGCTGGTCTCCATTGACATTCGGGTCAATGGAGCACTGAATGCTCAGGTGTACGCACACCGGAATCGCTAGGGCGGACGTGACTGGTAGCGCTGGGGGAAGTGGGCACTACAGGTCCTGGGCTGTACAGACACTTCAGATGCTCAGTACGCGCCAGTGCCTTGGTGTTCATACACTTGAGTGCTCGGCTTTGCAGTTCAATGCTCGGATGTACTTACACTGAGCAGATGTGGGGGGCGTTTGGTTGCTGTGTGTGTGTCTGGGGCTGGCTGCAGATACCTGCTGCTGCCGTACTTACTGGGACGGCTGTCGCTCGAATGTAACGACATGCAGCGACGGCTCTCTCGCATGCAAGAGGCTCAGGTATTTTCCTTCTTTCCATCCACACGCATAGGCCTCTGCACCTTGCTCTATCCCTACGCCTGCGCATGCACCCGGCATCTGTCCGATCCTTTGCACACCTTCTGAGCTGTGACGGCGGCTGTATGAGGAACATACTGGAAGGAGGCTGTGTGTAGAAGCAAGAGTAGTGTACAGACATCCGAACGTATTTCAGTCGGCACGACTACGGTGTACGTACACCAGAGAACTGTAGGCGGGCGTACACGCATCTGTGTGGGGTCCCCAAAAATCCCTACGCGTGAAGCGAGAGTCTATTGCTGCTGCGGAGGTGTGCGGCCGCTGCTGCATGTAGACGCTGCTGTTGACGATTGTCAAGGACTGCTGCAGCTGGTGCTGCAGGTGGCGCTGCTGCCGCTGAGGGTGGGCCCCGCTGGGGGGGGGAGGGCTGCTGTTGCTGCTTCAAAGTACCGTTGCGAGTGCTGCTGCTGCTGCTGCTGCCTTCACCGGCTTGCTGCGGCCGTAGCTGCTGCTTCTGGGTGTGGCCTGCTGCTGTAATCGCTCCTGCTGCGTGTCAAGTGGCTGCGACTGCATGCGGCTGCTGCTGTTGCGGCAGATTTACCTGCGAGAGTTCATGGCAGCAGCCGAGCGGCTGCACTTCGCTCGGACGGAGGATGTGCGAGCTTTTGAAAACGTTCTCGAGGAGCTGCAACAGCAGAGCGAAGGAGGTGGAGACTTGATGACAGGCGGCAGAGCCGGACGAACAGCAGCCGCAGGCCTTTCGGGAGGATCGATGTCGGCTGCTGCTGCTGCTCGGTGCGTCGCTGCAGTCCACTTGCTTTTTCTCTCGCTTAACACGCTCTCCGTTTTCAACCATACCCACACATACAAGTGTCCTGCATTATTTGTCAGCTACCGTATAGAGACAGAGAGAGTCAACAGAGACAGAGACAGAGACAGGCAGCGGTGGTGCTTCCCCGACGTCTAGAATTCGCGTGTAAGTCTACCTGTGCCGATATTTCGCTGAGCTTCCAGCATAAAATATATATATATATATATGTATGTGTAGGCGGCTCATAATATGAGGTTTCCTCGACGCATGCAGAAGACGCAAGTATGGGTGTGTATAAAAAATGTCGATAGATATGTGTATGCAGTTGCACGCGCTGTCGTAGAGCCGAGGAAGAAGAGCCGTGGTGATGCTTCACCTGTGCACGGCTGCTGCTGCTGCTGTGACCCCCGCTTTTGTTCGACATTCGCCTCCTGCTGCTGCAGCTGCTGCTTGAGCGTCTCTGGTTGCTCCTCTGCGTTCTGCTGCTGCCGCTGCTTGTTGCTGCGGCTGTACTGCTCTACAGGAATGAATTAATTGCCCGTGCAAAATACGAGAAGCAGCTCGACGCAAAACTCGCGGTAAGCCCCCTCCGCGCAAAAATTTCTGTTGCTCTTGAAGGTCTCACAGTAACGTTTCCTGCTGCTGCGGTGTCACCGACGTCGCTCCCTGCTGGTACTTCCTGCTGCTGCTTCCTGCTGCTGCTTCCTGCTGCTGCTTCCTGCTGCTGCTGCGTGCTGCTGCTGCTGCCGTGGGTGTTCTGCTGCTGCTGCTGTGAAGTGTTTGCTGCTGCTGTCGAAATCTGCTGCCACGACTGCTGCGGGTGCTTCGGCGGAGCTTCCGTCCAGCCTGCTGCGAGTTGTCGGCTACTGCCTCTATTGCTTCTGCCGAGCCTGCTGCTGGGGCTGCTTCCTATTCTGTTGCTGATGCCCCATCTAGAGAGTCTGCGGCTGTTCCCCCTGCAACTGGCGCAGCAGCGCTACTCCTGTACCGGACTCTCTTGCTGCGGCTGCTGCTGCTGCTCCAGCGTGGCGGCGGCCGTCGTCGGTGTGCTGCTGCGACTGCTGTGCGGTTGCGACTGCTGCGCTGCCTCAGTCGCTCTGCTGCTGCGTTTCCTCTGCTGCTGCATTTCCTCTGCTGCTGCATTTCCTCTGCTGCTGCAGTTGCTCTGCTGCTGCAGTTGCTCTGCTGCTGCAGTTGCTCTGCTGCTGCATTTCCTCTGCTGCTGCATTTCCTCTGCTGCTGCATTTCCTCTGCTGCTGCAGTTGCTCTGCTGCTGCAGTTGCCCTGCTCTTGCAGTTGCTCTGCTGCTGCAGTTCCCCTGCTCTTGCAGTTGCTCTGCTGCTGCAGTTGCCCTGCTCTTGCAGTTGCTCTGCTGCTGCAGTTGCCCTGCTCCTGCAGTTGCTCTGCTGCTGCAGTTGCTCTGCTGCTGCAGTTGCTCTGCTGCTGCAGTTGCTCCAGAGCAAGAAGCGTCCCTGGCTTCCTGCAGGTGCGCGCGGCGTCTGAGAGAGTCTTGCGCTTTCTGATGTGTTGCATGTATCCTCGCAGAGGCGCGCCAGTGTTTTGAGGAAAATTTACTGCATGCGCATGGCCACATGCGGTGGGTCGTCTGAAAATTGCATGCGCGCGTGCAGACGCTGTTCCATCGCCGTCGAGCAGCTGCGGAAAAAGGCGAGGAGGAGGGCGAAGAAGAGGAGAGAGAACTCTGGACGTCGCTGCTCGCCAGGTGGGCGCAACATGCGACAGCAGAGACAATCTGTAGCACTGCGACAGAAAAAGGAGCAGCAGCAGCAGGAGGAGCAGGAGCAGCAGCAGCGACTCCTCTGTGTCAGCAGCAACCACCCCGCGGCGTTAATGCAGCAGCGGCAGCAGCAATAACAGCATCTGAAGCAGAGATCGCAGCCGCAGGAAGCGTTGCAGCAGTAGCAGCAGTAGTAGTAGCAGTGACAGAAGGAGCAGCAGGGATAAACGCAGCAAGGATTCGACGAAAATCTACGACGCGTACATGTGTGTCTATCGGGAAGTCGCTGCCCTGCGTCATGTTTATGGGAGACGTCGCTTTTCTTCGACAAAACGAGAGAAGCCGGTGCTGCGTTCTCTTGTGTGGGTCCCCGCATGCTGCTGCTGCAGCAACTACGGAGGGGACGCCGTCGTTCTCTGGGGTTGCAGCTGAATGTGGCTATCTGTGTTGCTACTACCGATACGCTGTCTACTTTTTCTCTACTCGCATGCACTGGCTTTTATCATCTGGTTCGATATCTGCGCGATCGTTACGTCACATGTGTAAAAGTCTATGCCGCTGCTGTTACGTGTGGCTTGCTGCTGCTGCTTTGGCGTATGCTGCTGCTGCTTCCACCCACGCGCCTCCACTTCTGCATCTCTTATTACTGTTGCTGCCGCTTGTCCTGCTGCTGCTTCTCTGCTGCGGACAGCGCTGCTTTGCTCTGTTTGCCTCTCCTGCTGCTGCTCCTGCTTGCCGTGCCACTGCTTCTCTGCTGCACACAACGCTGCGTTGCTGTTTTTGCCTTCCCTCCAGCTGCTGCTGCTGCGACGTGAGGAGTGTTGCTTGTCGTCCTGTGTTGCAGCTGCTTCGGTCGTTGTTTCTCCTGCCGCAACGGGTCGCTGCTGCTGCTGCTGATTCTGTCGCTGTTTGTAGGGCCGCCGCCGCTTCCACGACCCACCTGTCACACATGGCACGCGTAAGCACTACTCTGCTGCGCGTAGTTGCAGTTCAAAAGAGAAGCAAGACACAGGAGAGGCTGGCGAATAGGCACGCGCGCGCACAAAGAGGGCGATTCATGAAGTAGAAAAAAGGTGAAAAAGAGGAGTGGGGAAGCGATGAAGAAAGAAAACAGAAAAGAAGATGTGCACCGACGCGGGCCCACGCAGGCTCTTGAGGCCCCCCTGCCCTCCCCCCGACAGCAACAGCGGCAGCACACGCAAACCAGTAACACGAGCAGCAGCAGCCGCAGCTGAGCAGCGGCAGCTGGGCAGCTGCAACTGAGCAGCAGGAGCTGAGCAGCAGCGGCAATTGAGCAGCAGGAGCTGAACAGCAGCAGCAACCGAGCAGCGGCAACTGAGCAGCAGCAGCTGAGCAGCAGCAGGTGAGCAGCAGCGGCAACTGAGCAGCAGGAGCTGAGCAGCAGCGGCAATTGAGCAGCAGGAGCTGAGCAGCAGCAGCAACCGAGCAGCGGCAACTGAGCAGCAGCAGCTGAGCAGCAGC